>JAQPZY010001040.1:252500-525000 GCA_029931535.1 Margaritifera margaritifera
ACCCTAACCTAACCTAAACCCTAACCCTAACCCCTAACCCTACACCCTAACCCAACCAAACCCTAACCCTAACCCTAACCCTAACCCATAACCCTAACCCTAACCTAACCCTAACCCAACCCTACTACCCTAACCCTAACCCTAACCCTAACCCTAACCCTACTAACCCTAACCCTAACCCTACCCTAAACCCCTAACCCTAATTAACCCGAACCCTAACCCGTACCCTAACCCAACCCCTAACCCTAACCCTAAAACCCTAACCCTATAACCCCAAGCCCTATCCCTAACCCAACCTAACGCCTACATCCCTATATAATTCGAGTTCTCTCTTCTAGCACGTAAAAGCGCTATGAGACTTCAGTTTGTGTGATGGTGGAGCCTCCGTATTACGTACAGAGCAGACAGGATTGTCGTAGCCTCGATAGAATAAGGAGTTCTTTATTGTGCGAGTCCCGTTACCAATTTCAAAAAAATTAATAATAACTTTCCCTAATATTTACATAAGAATCTTGTCTGCAATGTAATTCTCCTAGGCCATGTGCATGGAGTACATAAAGATTACGCTCTTATATATATATAATACAATAACCTAGCCAGTGCCAACGGTTCTGATAGACGGATACTGTAATAAAATATAGAGTTTCGAGTGTGTCTTCTCGTGCTAGCACGTTTAAAAGCGGCTATGAAGCATCAGTGTTTAGGGGAGAGGGGGTAGCCGTGCCAGGTATAACGCGCTGGAACGAGAGGGCAGACGGAGTTGTCTTATCTCGGACTATAAGTAAGGAGTTCTTTATGTTCGAGTCCCGTATCCAAGTCAAAAAAAATTAATAAATATCTTTCCTAAGTATTTACGATAAGATTCTTGTCTGCAGAATAATTCGCCCTACCCAGTGCATGGAGTAATGAAATAATTACTCCTTATATATATAAAATAAAACCTAACCGAGCCAGTGCCAATTCTGATAGACGATAATGTAATATTGGCTACTAGTTTCGAGTGTTTCTGTCTCGTTCTAAAAGCACGTGTAAAAGAGCGGCTATGAAGCAGCATTTTTAGTGTTGTGTGGTAGCCGTCCGGTTATAAGCATGGAACGAGAGGGCAAACGGAGTTGTCCTGACTCGACTAGATGATGAGTTCGTGTATGTGCGAGTCCCGTAACCTATTCAAATTAATTTTTAAATATCTTTCCTAATAGACATAAGAGTCGCGTCTGCAGAGTAATTCTCCTTAGGCCAGGTAAGGGAGTAATGAAATATTACTCTCATCATATATATATAAAACCTTCCCGAGCCAGTGCCAATTTTCTGATATGACGGATATTGTATATATATATATAGTTTCCAGTGTGTCTTCGCGCTCGTAGCACGTGGAAAAGCGGCTATGAATCATCATTTTTTGGTGATGTGTGGCAGCCGTGCCGTTGATAAGCGCTGGAACGAGAGGGCAGACGGAGTTGTCTGTATCTCGAATATAAAAAGGAGTTCGTTATTGAGGGTCGAGTCCCCGTAACCCAAGTCTAAAAATTAATAAATATCTTTCCTAAGCTTTACATAAGAGTCTTCCTGCAGAGTAATGTCTCCTTAGGCCAGTGCATGGAGAAATAAAATATTACTCTCTTATATATATATAAAAACCTAGCACCGTAGCCAGTTCCAAGGTTTCTGACTAGACGGATAGAGTTATATATATATAGTTTTCGAGTTGTGTTCGTCTCGTTCTAGCACGCTGTAAAAGCGGCTAGTGAAAGGCATGATTTTTTTGGTGAGAGTGTGGTAGCCGTGCCGTATATTAGCGATGGTATACGAGTAGGCAGACGGAGGTGTCTTTTGCGCGAGCTATAATAAGGAGTTCTTTATGGTTTCGAGTCCCGTAACCTATGCAAAAAAATTGAAGTAAATATCTTTCCTTATATTTACATAAGATTCTTGTCTGCTAGTAATTCTCCTTAGGCCAGTGCCTGGAGTAATGAAATATTACACTCTTATTATATATATATAACACCTAACCTAGCCAGTGCCAAGGTTTCGGAATAGACGGATAATGTTTATATATATTTTTCGAGTGTGTCTTCTCGTTCTGAAAGCACGTGTAAAAGCGGCTATGAAGCTTCTGGTTTTTTAGGGATGGTTGTGGTAGCAGTGCCGGTATTAGCGCTGGAACTAGAGGGCAGACGGAGTGGTCTTTTATCGACGATAATAAGGAGTTCTTTATGTTCGATCCCCGTAACCAATTCCAAAAAAGAGAATAAATATATTTCCGAATATTTACATAAATTTCTTGTCGGCAGAGTAATTCTCCTTAGGCGCCAGTGCATGGAGTATATGAGATATCACGCTCGTAGATATATATAAAACATAACCTAGCCAGTGCTACAAGGTTTCTGATAGACGGAGAATGGATATTCATATAGAGTTTCGAGTGTGTCGTCTCTCGTTCTAGCACGTGTATAAGCGGCTATGAAGCATCATTTTTTTGGTGATGGGGGGTAGCCGTGCCGTTTTTAGCGCTGGAACGAGATGCAGACGGAGTTGTCTTATCTCGACTATAATAACTAGTTTCTTTTTGTTTCGTTCCCGTAACCCATTCAAAAAAAATTCATAAATATTTGTCCTAAGATTTACATAAGATTCTGTTCTGCAGAGTAATTCTCCGTAGGCCAGTGCATGGAGTAATGAAATATTACTCTATTATATATAAGTAAAACCGATAACCTAGCCAGTGCCAAAGTTTCTGATAGACGTATTAATGTATATATAATTATAGTTTCGAGTGTGTCTTCTCTTTCTAGCACTTGTAAAACCGGCTATGCAAGCATCATTTTTGTGGTGTGATGGGTGTTAGCCGTCACTTTATAAGCGCTGGAACGATGCAGACGATGTTGTCTTATCTCGACTATATTAAGGAGTTAGTATGTTCGATTCCCGAAACCAAGTCAAAAAAATGTATAAATATCTGTCCTTATATTTACAGAAGATCGTCGATCTGCAGAGTAATTCTCCGTTGCCCTGTGCATGGAGTATTGAAAATATTACGCTCTTCTTAGAAATATAGAAAACATTTAACTAACCCATCCCTAATCCGACCCTTACCCGAACCCTATCCCTAATCACATACCCGTACCCTGTACCCAACCCGAACCCTAACCCTAACCCTAACCCTAATCCTAACCCTATACCCTTACCCTACCCTGAAAACGCCTAAACCTAACCCTTAACACTAAACCCTAATAACCCTAAGACCCGAACCCTAACCCTTACCCGATGCCGCGAACCCTAACCCGAACACCCAAACCCAATACCCAAATAATACATCCTCTTAGGATATAAAATAACCAGACCCTAACCCTAACACCAAACCCATAACACTAACCCGAAGACCCGAACCCTAACCCCAACCCTACACCCTACCCAAACACTAACCCCAAATTACCTGGAATATTTGATGACATCTTGGTGTAATTTGACGTTTTTTCACAAAGGAATGTTAGGCCATTTCTTTGCATCATTTGTAAATCATTTGTCCACCCGTCGGTCAAATTAAGGGCAAATGTGAAAGGTGTTTCGGTGGATTTGGTGATTTCACCTGTTTCAAAGGGCCAGATTTGGAATAGGACGGGAATTACTTGCTGTCAATAGGGTGATTGTTAAAAATCACCTCCACACACACCAGTTACTCCATAAATCTTCATTCCATCCTAGACATACATTTACGGGAATTCTAAAATCTCAAATAATTAGATTCCACAGGCTATGCACAAGAATTGAGGACTTTCAGAGGGCCAGTAACACACTATTCAGAACTTTGAGGGGTTAGGGGTTACTCCAAACGATTTCTCAGACTAATCAAAAATACTACTTTAAATGAACTTAGGGGTGACATTCATACTTTAGGGAAAGCTATGTCATGTCAAGGTAGACGATGCGCGACATGCCCATTTTTTAGGGAAACAAACAGTTTCACCAGTCATACGAATAATCAAACTTTTTTAATCAAGCAAAACTTATCGTGTGACTCCAGGAACATCATTTACCTGATTACATGCGATGCATGCGGTAAACAATATGTAGGACAAACCACTCTGACACTTAGAGATCGTTTTTACGAGACACCGTTTTGACATAGTTCATAAGGAAAATAAATCCATTTCCAATCATTTTAATAGCGATGGACACTCTTTGGACGACTGTTCAATCATTCCCATTGAAATGGTGGTAAAAAAGGAAAATCTCACCAAAAGAGAGGATTATTGGATCAAAAAACTAGGAACGATTAGCCCGCTCGGTCTTAATTTGCACGAAGAAACGGTAGACATTATACCGTTCGTTATTACATACAACACTAAAGCTACTCTTGCAGCCAAATTGATTAGAGAAGGATACATTAAAATTCAGAAAGACTTCCCTCAGATTTATCGTCAAAAACTCGTAACGGCATATCGGAAGAACAAAAACCTATGCGACCTTCTAATTAGAAACAAAATAAGGAGGTAGCGCGAGTAATTCTCCCTAGGCCAGTGCACGTGGGAGTTTACAAACTCCCATCCTACATTTAAAACCTAACTCTGCGAGTGCCAGGGTTTCGCCACCTCCTTACAATGCTATATTTTCCGTTCTATTAGCTAATTATAACCCTAACCCTAACCCTAAAGTCGAATCATAACCCCTGTGAAACACATATACTAAGTGTCAGTTTGGTATTTCATCGGAACAGTCTCCTAGGGCTCAGTGAAAGGTAGTAAACAGCACTCCCTAGTAAAACACATGATCCGTTATGTTAAGGAATAGATTAATATATGCTACTATCCAGGGGCTGTGTGATGTAAAACAGATAGGGTTTATAATTACATACTCCTTTTTTATGATAAGGAATGCTGATACGACTAATAATAGGATTATTATTATGATTATGATTGTTATTATTATTATTATTATTATTATTACTGAGTATTATTAGTATGCTTATTATTAATATGGCACGAATTTTGAACAGTATAACTAGTGTAGGTAACCTCACTATATTCCCTGGCTAATATAAATACAAAAAGCGGGACAAATTAGCTGTCTTTAATTTTTTCATGAGTTTTTTACTTTTCAGTGAGTTTAGACTAACGAAAAATTGTAAGCAATTTTCCTACTCGCTTAAAACTGTAACATTTAAGCGCAAACAATGAAAATTTGAAAACAGTCGGTATGATGTGATTCATAAGTACTCAGACCGACAATTTTTTGGCTTCAGTGGGGAATAATGGGGTGCACACATGGTTCTTTTTCAAGTGACCACTATGGTATCGCTTATGCTGCTGCCAGGTGTGCACTTATTCTTTTGTTTACGACCGAACCGACAGGTGCGCACTAATTGATTTGATTGGAATTGACTCTAGCGGCACGCGTTAAAAAGCGTGCTCTCAAAACACATTGACAAATGAAGGCAGACAACCTTGAGTAGGGGAGGGAGGGGGGATAAGGTCAGAGCATAAATACCCGAACATCACACACAGCCCCTCAGACTTGTTCTAGTCACCTGACGAAGGCAATACGCCGAAAGGCCTAGTGACGATACGGATAGTAGCTGGATATGTTTAGTAGTTGACAAGTTTTTATTTCACATTTCGTTGTTTTATTGACATTATTGTATATAATTGATCACAAAAAAGGAAAAAAACCAAAAAAACTATAAAAACCAAAAAAAAATTTTTGTTGACCGACTTTCTTCTTCAATTTTTTGGAGACAGTCTTTAAACACTGATTACTTTTCAGATTTATCGGAGATACATACAGGCCGGCGGCAATTCATCATCGCTCTATCAGTGTAGGAATTTTGGACCAATCATTCAGTGTATATGTTGCATACTGGCGCCAAGTTGACAAATCGCCTAAAAGGTTTAAGACGAATTTAGTTTCGCCCTCATAGGCGTAACAAGGGCCGTTTGACAAACATTCTTTTGTGTTTTTGGAAAAGTGATTCGTATTGGATTAATTCAGAGGAGGAGAGCCAGGAAAAAGGATCCATTGCCTGGTTAACTGCCGAAAAAAGATAAGTACATTTATTTATCCCGGCTTTTCTCACCATAATTAATAGAGATAGATTCAATCACAGAGTCCTTGTATCAGGAGGACATTTTGTCTATATTTATTGAACATTGTGTTATATTTTCATTCGTTCATTCATTTGTTGGTTTCTATAATTTCACTTCAAATTTTATTTTATTGGTGGTGGCATTCACTGACTATTTTTTTTCATTCATTCATTCATTCATTTATTCATTCATTCATGCATCCCAATCACGCTTTGAAAATGAATAGAGGTGGGCGCCAGAGTTTCTTTACTAACAGGCAAGAAAGACAAAATCCAAATAGCCACTTCATTAAACTGTTTTATCAAATTTTGCAGGCTTTGCACCACTTAAAAATCCTCACACCACAAACGCTAGGCAATTATCGTACGAACGGTTTTGAGCAACAGGTAAAGCTCTTGGACAATTTTCTTAAACCAGCTCAGTCGAATTCGACACTGAAGAACGAATTACTGGGTTTAAACAGAATGTGGGCTACTAAGGTCGCTCAGACTCTATGCAAACACTACAAAGACAGGATTTCGGAACTTTTGGGAATGATTGTCGGTTTAGACTTTTCCGAGTTTACTATTAGAGCCCTTTCCAACCAGGCGCTTGACTGGGGGAAAAATAATTTAAAGAGGAGATTACGTTTTGAAACGATCCAGGAATATAAAGAGATTATACGGTCACTTTTGCCGATAACGCCGAACAATCGGAAAATAAATCAATCAAAAACCAATCTTCGTCCTCCCGCTAACACCCAAGAAACCTATAAGTCGCCCTATAAAAACCCACGTAAAACTACCCCTAAAAAGCAGCCCTTGGAACCCACAATTACGCTGAGTAATCGGTTTCAGCCATTACAAATTTTGGACTCGCAACCAATCCGGACACCATCCAAAAGACGTATCTCAGACTCTTACGATTCTAATCCCATTAACACCCCCAAAAGGCACAAAAAACAGGGTTCTGACCAGAAAAAGGTAAGACGATCGTTAGAGAAGAAAATGTTCAATAATCCATCTAGCCCCCTAGCAAACGGCGTAACTACTGCATTAAATTCTATAACTCGTCTGTCCAGATGTCTGTCTGTCCCCGCCTTAAATATATTGGACAAAGTGGTAAGGTCAAGGTCACCGTCACCAAGACGGAGTCGCTCACCAGGGCGCCGGTCTTTGTCTCCGGAAGGGTCACGAAATACATCTCCGACGATCCCGAAGTTGACATATGCATCTATAGTTATCTCACCATCTAAAGCAGGCAGAGTTACGAGGCACACTAACCCTAAATCGGACTGGGACATACCCAGAATTACCAACGCAGATCTGATAATCGGGGACTCAAATCTTGCTCGCTTTACGAATTTGAAGGACAAAAATGTACAGGTAGAGGCGTACCCTGGTGCAAAAATAAAACATGTACTTGATTTAGTAAGAAATTATCGATATCAAGAAAAACCTAAAAGAATCATTATTCACGTGGGCACTAATGAGAGGGAAAATGCAAACACAAATATGGTAGGTCAATCAATGAAAGAACTGCTGAGAACTACTCGGGGGAGATTCCCTAACTCCGAGATTTTCGTAGCAAGAATTCCAATTTCGCAAACTCTACAATCAAAGAAACCAGCAGAAGCGTTCAATCTATCCAAATTAAACGAGAGTATATCCAAAATTCAAATTGAGGGGGTGAAAGCTTTGTACACCGGGAAAAGGGACGAGATGTCGTTCCAGCTGGACGGAATTCACTGGAGCCCAGAGTCGGCACAGTGCATTCTGGACGGTTGGTACGCACAGATGCACGCTATCAAGCAGGGTTTTCAGCAGGTTCAGAAAACGGTAGTAAGGAGTTAACAAAACAACTAGGGAAAACAGTTGTAAACCTGAGCTCTAGGAGACTCACAGAAATAGAATTTTCAGTTTTAAATAAAGGCTTAAAATTCGTTCCGACTCCGAGATATGTGGATGTAGCGACAATCACTCAACCGGTGAAAGAATTTACTAGAAAACTAATGATAACTAATTTCTTTCATTTGAAAAGCAAATCGGAGAGAGTCCCGTTTGTGGCAAAAAGCGAATGGTGCCCTCCACCTTCCACTTTTCCAACAACCATTAGAAACATTACGGATGGAGTTTTTAAACAAATTTCACAATGGAAATATGAAACAGAAAAACCAAATCTAACTCAAGAAGAATTTGCTTCAATAAAAACTCTAAAAGAAGATAAAAATATTGTGATAAGGAAAGCCGATAAAGGTTCGGCCACAGTCATTTTAGATACAGAGGACTATATACAGGAAATACATCAACAACTAAGTAATGAGAAACATTACAGACAAATACATAACCCGATTTATCCCGAAACCGGAAAAAAGATTACACTGATTGTACACAGATTGGTGAAAAATAGATACATCAATAAGAAACAAGCAGCTTACCTAACCCCACCCGATAACCCCAGACCGAGACACATGTACACTTTGCCAAAAATTCATAAAGAACCAGAAACTTGGTCTATTCCGTTCAAAATTCCACAGGGTAGACCTATCGTGTCGGATGTGGGGAGCGAATCTTATCAAATTTCAGAATACGTGGATTCGTTTTTAGCACCTTTAGCGACGAAACATCCAGCATATCTCCGAGATACGAACGACTTTTTAGATAAAATTAGGCACATCATAATTCCAAAAGACAGTCTTCTCGTTACTTTAGACGTAGAAAGCATGTACACTAATATCGACAACAAGGACGGCTTAAAAGCAGTACGGAATTGTTTCTTGAGTAACCCCGACCCGAAAAGACCAGACCTAGAAATTTTAGAACTATTGAAACTTGGTCTGGTTAATAATGACTTTGAATTTAATGGAAAATGGTACCTACAAATCTCAGGGACCGCCATGGGCAAGAAATTTGCCCCTAGTTACGCCAATATCTTTATGGCCGAATGGGAGAAAGAAGTTTTCAAAAGGTGTGATTATCTACCCCTAGTTTACCTGAGATTTTTGGATGACATCTTTTTAATTTCGACTTTTTCACGAAAGAAATTTGATGCATTTTTCTCGATTTTAAACAGTTTCCACCCGTCGGTCAAACTGAAGGCAAATGTGAAGGAGAGTTCAGTGGACTTTTTAGATACGACCATTTTTAAAGGGCCAGATTTTGAAATGACGGGAAAACTTGCTTCGAAAGTTTATTTTAAACCCACCGACACACACCAGTTACTCCATAAATCTTCATTCCATCCTAGACATACATTTACGGGAATTCTAAAATCTCAAATAATTAGATTCCACAGGCTATGCACAAGAATTGAGGACTTTCAGAGGGCCAGTAACACACTATTCAGAACTTTGAGGGGTAGGGGTTACTCCAAACGATTTCTCAGACTAATCAAAAATACTACTTTAAATGAACTTAGGGGTGACATTCATACTTTAGGGAAAGCTATGTCATGTCAAGGTAGACGATGCGCGACATGCCCATTTTTTAGGGAAACAAACAGTTTCACCAGTCATACGAATAATCAAACTTTTTTAATCAAGCAAAACTTATCGTGTGACTCCAGGAACATCATTTACCTGATTACATGCGATGCATGCGGTAAACAATATGTAGGACAAACCACTCTGACACTTAGAGATCGTTTTACGAGACACCGTTTTGACATAGTTCATAAGGAAAATAAATCCATTTCCAATCATTTTAATAGCGATGGACACTCTTTGGACGACTGTTCAATCATTCCCATTGAAATGGTGGTAAAAAAGGAAAATCTCACCAAAAGAGAGGATTATTGGATCAAAAAACTAGGAACGATTAGCCCGCTCGGTCTTAATTTGCACGAAGAAACGGTAGACATTATACCGTTCGTTATTACATACAACACTAAAGCTACTCTTGCAGCCAAATTGATTAGAGAAGGATACATTAAAATTCAGAAAGACTTCCCTCAGATTTATCGTCAAAAACTCGTAACGGCATATCGGAAGAACAAAAACCTATGCGACCTTCTAATTAGAAACAAAATAAGGAGGTAGCGCGAGTAATTCTCCCTAGGCCAGTGCACGTGGGAGTTTACAAACTCCCATCCTACATTTAAAACCTAACTCTGCGAGTGCCAGGGTTTCGCCACCTCCTTACAATGCTATATTTTCCGTTCTATTAGCTAATTATAACCCTAACCCTAACCCTAAAGTCGAATCATAACCCCTGTGAAACACATATACTAAGTGTCAGTTTGGTATTTCATCGGAACAGTCTCCTAGGGCTCAGTGAAAGGTAGTAAACAGCACTCCCTAGTAAAACACATGATCCGTTATGTTAAGGAATAGATTAATATATGCTACTATCCAGGGGCTGTGTGATGTAAAACAGATAGGGTTTATAATTACATACTCCTTTTTTATGATAAGGAATGCTGATACGACTAATAATAGGATTATTATTATGATTATGATTGTTATTATTATTATTATTATTATTATTACTGAGTATTATTAGTATGCTTATTATTAATATGGCACGAATTTTGAACAGTATAACTAGTGTAGGTAACCTCACTATATTCCCTGGCTAATATAAATACAAAAAGCGGGACAAATTAGCTGTCTTTAATTTTTTCATGAGTTTTTTACTTTTCAGTGAGTTTAGACTAACGAAAAATTGTAAGCAATTTTCCTACTCGCTTAAAACTGTAACATTTAAGCGCAAACAATGAAAATTTGAAAACAGTCGGTATGATGTGATTCATAAGTACTCAGACCGACAATTTTTTGGCTTCAGTGGGGAATAATGGGGTGCACACATGGTTCTTTTTCAAGTGACCACTATGGTATCGCTTATGCTGCTGCCAGGTGTGCACTTATTCTTTTGTTTACGACCGAACCGACAGGTGCGCACTAATTGATTTGATTGGAATTGACTCTAGCGGCACGCGTTAAAAAGCGTGCTCTCAAAACACATTGACAAATGAAGGCAGACAACCTTGAGTAGGGGAGGGAGGGGGGATAAGGTCAGAGCATAAATACCCGAACATCACACACAGCCCCTCAGACTTGTTCTAGTCACCTGACGAAGGCAATACGCCGAAAGGCCTAGTGACGATACGGATAGTAGCTGGATATGTTTAGTAGTTGACAAGTTTTTATTTCACATTTCGTTGTTTTATTGACATTATTGTATATAATTGATCACAAAAAAGGAAAAAAACCAAAAAAACTATAAAAACCAAAAAAAAATTTTTGTTGACCGACTTTCTTCTTCAATTTTTTGGAGACAGTCTTTAAACACTGATTACTTTTCAGATTTATCGGAGATACATACAGGCCGGCGGCAATTCATCATCGCTCTATCAGTGTAGGAATTTTGGACCAATCATTCAGTGTATATGTTGCATACTGGCGCCAAGTTGACAAATCGCCTAAAAGGTTTAAGACGAATTTAGTTTCGCCCTCATAGGCGTAACAAGGGCCGTTTGACAAACATTCTTTTGTGTTTTTGGAAAAGTGATTCGTATTGGATTAATTCAGAGGAGGAGAGCCAGGAAAAAGGATCCATTGCCTGGTTAACTGCCGAAAAAAGATAAGTACATTTATTTATCCCGGCTTTTCTCACCATAATTAATAGAGATAGATTCAATCACAGAGTCCTTGTATCAGGAGGACATTTTGTCTATATTTATTGAACATTGTGTTATATTTTCATTCGTTCATTCATTTGTTGGTTTCTATAATTTCACTTCAAATTTTATTTTATTGGTGGTGGCATTCACTGACTATTTTTTTTCATTCATTCATTCATTCATTTATTCATTCATTCATGCATCCCAATCACGCTTTGAAAATGAATAGAGGTGGGCGCCAGAGTTTCTTTACTAACAGGCAAGAAAGACAAAATCCAAATAGCCACTTCATTAAACTGTTTTATCAAATTTTGCAGGCTTTGCACCACTTAAAAATCCTCACACCACAAACGCTAGGCAATTATCGTACGAACGGTTTTGAGCAACAGGTAAAGCTCTTGGACAATTTTCTTAAACCAGCTCAGTCGAATTCGACACTGAAGAACGAATTACTGGGTTTAAACAGAATGTGGGCTACTAAGGTCGCTCAGACTCTATGCAAACACTACAAAGACAGGATTTCGGAACTTTTGGGAATGATTGTCGGTTTAGACTTTTCCGAGTTTACTATTAGAGCCCTTTCCAACCAGGCGCTTGACTGGGGGAAAAATAATTTAAAGAGGAGATTACGTTTTGAAACGATCCAGGAATATAAAGAGATTATACGGTCACTTTTGCCGATAACGCCGAACAATCGGAAAATAAATCAATCAAAAACCAATCTTCGTCCTCCCGCTAACACCCAAGAAACCTATAAGTCGCCCTATAAAAACCCACGTAAAACTACCCCTAAAAAGCAGCCCTTGGAACCCACAATTACGCTGAGTAATCGGTTTCAGCCATTACAAATTTTGGACTCGCAACCAATCCGGACACCATCCAAAAGACGTATCTCAGACTCTTACGATTCTAATCCCATTAACACCCCCAAAAGGCACAAAAAACAGGGTTCTGACCAGAAAAAGGTAAGACGATCGTTAGAGAAGAAAATGTTCAATAATCCATCTAGCCCCCTAGCAAACGGCGTAACTACTGCATTAAATTCTATAACTCGTCTGTCCAGATGTCTGTCTGTCCCCGCCTTAAATATATTGGACAAAGTGGTAAGGTCAAGGTCACCGTCACCAAGACGGAGTCGCTCACCAGGGCGCCGGTCTTTGTCTCCGGAAGGGTCACGAAATACATCTCCGACGATCCCGAAGTTGACATATGCATCTATAGTTATCTCACCATCTAAAGCAGGCAGAGTTACGAGGCACACTAACCCTAAATCGGACTGGGACATACCCAGAATTACCAACGCAGATCTGATAATCGGGGACTCAAATCTTGCTCGCTTTACGAATTTGAAGGACAAAAATGTACAGGTAGAGGCGTACCCTGGTGCAAAAATAAAACATGTACTTGATTTAGTAAGAAATTATCGATATCAAGAAAAACCTAAAAGAATCATTATTCACGTGGGCACTAATGAGAGGGAAAATGCAAACACAAATATGGTAGGTCAATCAATGAAAGAACTGCTGAGAACTACTCGGGGGAGATTCCCTAACTCCGAGATTTTCGTAGCAAGAATTCCAATTTCGCAAACTCTACAATCAAAGAAACCAGCAGAAGCGTTCAATCTATCCAAATTAAACGAGAGTATATCCAAAATTCAAATTGAGGGGGTGAAAGCTTTGTACACCGGGAAAAGGGACGAGATGTCGTTCCAGCTGGACGGAATTCACTGGAGCCCAGAGTCGGCACAGTGCATTCTGGACGGTTGGTACGCACAGATGCACGCTATCAAGCAGGGTTTTCAGCAGGTTCAGAAAACGGTAGTAAGGAGTTAACAAAACAACTAGGGAAAACAGTTGTAAACCTGAGCTCTAGGAGACTCACAGAAATAGAATTTTCAGTTTTAAATAAAGGCTTAAAATTCGTTCCGACTCCGAGATATGTGGATGTAGCGACAATCACTCAACCGGTGAAAGAATTTACTAGAAAACTAATGATAACTAATTTCTTTCATTTGAAAAGCAAATCGGAGAGAGTCCCGTTTGTGGCAAAAAGCGAATGGTGCCCTCCACCTTCCACTTTTCCAACAACCATTAGAAACATTACGGATGGAGTTTTTAAACAAATTTCACAATGGAAATATGAAACAGAAAAACCAAATCTAACTCAAGAAGAATTTGCTTCAATAAAAACTCTAAAAGAAGATAAAAATATTGTGATAAGGAAAGCCGATAAAGGTTCGGCCACAGTCATTTTAGATACAGAGGACTATATACAGGAAATACATCAACAACTAAGTAATGAGAAACATTACAGACAAATACATAACCCGATTTATCCCGAAACCGGAAAAAAGATTACACTGATTGTACACAGATTGGTGAAAAATAGATACATCAATAAGAAACAAGCAGCTTACCTAACCCCACCCGATAACCCCAGACCGAGACACATGTACACTTTGCCAAAAATTCATAAAGAACCAGAAACTTGGTCTATTCCGTTCAAAATTCCACAGGGTAGACCTATCGTGTCGGATGTGGGGAGCGAATCTTATCAAATTTCAGAATACGTGGATTCGTTTTTAGCACCTTTAGCGACGAAACATCCAGCATATCTCCGAGATACGAACGACTTTTTAGATAAAATTAGGCACATCATAATTCCAAAAGACAGTCTTCTCGTTACTTTAGACGTAGAAAGCATGTACACTAATATCGACAACAAGGACGGCTTAAAAGCAGTACGGAATTGTTTCTTGAGTAACCCCGACCCGAAAAGACCAGACCTAGAAATTTTAGAACTATTGAAACTTGGTCTGGTTAATAATGACTTTGAATTTAATGGAAAATGGTACCTACAAATCTCAGGGACCGCCATGGGCAAGAAATTTGCCCCTAGTTACGCCAATATCTTTATGGCCGAATGGGAGAAAGAAGTTTTCAAAAGGTGTGATTATCTACCCCTAGTTTACCTGAGATTTTTGGATGACATCTTTTTAATTTCGACTTTTTCACGAAAGAAATTTGATGCATTTTTCTCGATTTTAAACAGTTTCCACCCGTCGGTCAAACTGAAGGCAAATGTGAAGGAGAGTTCAGTGGACTTTTTAGATACGACCATTTTTAAAGGGCCAGATTTTGAAATGACGGGAAAACTTGCTTCGAAAGTTTATTTTAAACCCACCGACACACACCAGTTACTCCATAAATCTTCATTCCATCCTAGACATACATTTACGGGAATTCTAAAATCTCAAATAATTAGATTCCACAGGCTATGCACAAGAATTGAGGACTTTCAGAGGGCCAGTAACACACTATTCAGAACTTTGAGGGGTAGGGGTTACTCCAAACGATTTCTCAGACTAATCAAAAATACTACTTTAAATGAACTTAGGGGTGACATTCATACTTTAGGGAAAGCTATGTCATGTCAAGGTAGACGATGCGCGACATGCCCATTTTTTAGGGAAACAAACAGTTTCACCAGTCATACGAATAATCAAACTTTTTTAATCAAGCAAAACTTATCGTGTGACTCCAGGAACATCATTTACCTGATTACATGCGATGCATGCGGTAAACAATATGTAGGACAAACCACTCTGACACTTAGAGATCGTTTTACGAGACACCGTTTTGACATAGTTCATAAGGAAAATAAATCCATTTCCAATCATTTTAATAGCGATGGACACTCTTTGGACGACTGTTCAATCATTCCCATTGAAATGGTGGTAAAAAAGGAAAATCTCACCAAAAGAGAGGATTATTGGATCAAAAAACTAGGAACGATTAGCCCGCTCGGTCTTAATTTGCACGAAGAAACGGTAGACATTATACCGTTCGTTATTACATACAACACTAAAGCTACTCTTGCAGCCAAATTGATTAGAGAAGGATACATTAAAATTCAGAAAGACTTCCCTCAGATTTATCGTCAAAAACTCGTAACGGCATATCGGAAGAACAAAAACCTATGCGACCTTCTAATTAGAAACAAAATAAGGAGGTAGCGCGAGTAATTCTCCCTAGGCCAGTGCACGTGGGAGTTTACAAACTCCCATCCTACATTTAAAACCTAACTCTGCGAGTGCCAGGGTTTCGCCACCTCCTTACAATGCTATATTTTCCGTTCTATTAGCTAATTATAACCCTAACCCTAACCCTAAAGTCGAATCATAACCCCTGTGAAACACATATACTAAGTGTCAGTTTGGTATTTCATCGGAACAGTCTCCTAGGGCTCAGTGAAAGGTAGTAAACAGCACTCCCTAGTAAAACACATGATCCGTTATGTTAAGGAATAGATTAATATATGCTACTATCCAGGGGCTGTGTGATGTAAAACAGATAGGGTTTATAATTACATACTCCTTTTTTATGATAAGGAATGCTGATACGACTAATAATAGGATTATTATTATGATTATGATTGTTATTATTATTATTATTATTATTATTACTGAGTATTATTAGTATGCTTATTATTAATATGGCACGAATTTTGAACAGTATAACTAGTGTAGGTAACCTCACTATATTCCCTGGCTAATATAAATACAAAAAGCGGGACAAATTAGCTGTCTTTAATTTTTTCATGAGTTTTTTACTTTTCAGTGAGTTTAGACTAACGAAAAATTGTAAGCAATTTTCCTACTCGCTTAAAACTGTAACATTTAAGCGCAAACAATGAAAATTTGAAAACAGTCGGTATGATGTGATTCATAAGTACTCAGACCGACAATTTTTTGGCTTCAGTGGGGAATAATGGGGTGCACACATGGTTCTTTTTCAAGTGACCACTATGGTATCGCTTATGCTGCTGCCAGGTGTGCACTTATTCTTTTGTTTACGACCGAACCGACAGGTGCGCACTAATTGATTTGATTGGAATTGACTCTAGCGGCACGCGTTAAAAAGCGTGCTCTCAAAACACATTGACAAATGAAGGCAGACAACCTTGAGTAGGGGAGGGAGGGGGGATAAGGTCAGAGCATAAATACCCGAACATCACACACAGCCCCTCAGACTTGTTCTAGTCACCTGACGAAGGCAATACGCCGAAAGGCCTAGTGACGATACGGATAGTAGCTGGATATGTTTAGTAGTTGACAAGTTTTTATTTCACATTTCGTTGTTTTATTGACATTATTGTATATAATTGATCACAAAAAAGGAAAAAAAACCAAAAAAACTATAAAAACCAAAAAAAAATTTTTGTTGACCGACTTTCTTCTTCAATTTTTTGGAGACAGTCTTTAAACACTGATTACTTTTCAGATTTATCGGAGATACATACAGGCCGGCGGCAATTCATCATCGCTCTATCAGTGTAGGAATTTTGGACCAATCATTCAGTGTATATGTTGCATACTGGCGCCAAGTTGACAAATCGCCTAAAAGGTTTAAGACGAATTTAGTTTCGCCCTCATAGGCGTAACAAGGGCCGTTTGACAAACATTCTTTTGTGTTTTTGGAAAAGTGATTCGTATTGGATTAATTCAGAGGAGGAGAGCCAGGAAAAAGGATCCATTGCCTGGTTAACTGCCGAAAAAAGATAAGTACATTTATTTATCCCGGCTTTTCTCACCATAATTAATAGAGATAGATTCAATCACAGAGTCCTTGTATCAGGAGGACATTTTGTCTATATTTATTGAACATTGTGTTATATTTTCATTCGTTCATTCATTTGTTGGTTTCTATAATTTCACTTCAAATTTTATTTTATTGGTGGTGGCATTCACTGACTATTTTTTTTCATTCATTCATTCATTCATTTATTCATTCATTCATGCATCCCAATCACGCTTTGAAAATGAATAGAGGTGGGCGCCAGAGTTTCTTTACTAACAGGCAAGAAAGACAAAATCCAAATAGCCACTTCATTAAACTGTTTTATCAAATTTTGCAGGCTTTGCACCACTTAAAAATCCTCACACCACAAACGCTAGGCAATTATCGTACGAACGGTTTTGAGCAACAGGTAAAGCTCTTGGACAATTTTCTTAAACCAGCTCAGTCGAATTCGACACTGAAGAACGAATTACTGGGTTTAAACAGAATGTGGGCTACTAAGGTCGCTCAGACTCTATGCAAACACTACAAAGACAGGATTTCGGAACTTTTGGGAATGATTGTCGGTTTAGACTTTTCCGAGTTTACTATTAGAGCCCTTTCCAACCAGGCGCTTGACTGGGGGAAAAATAATTTAAAGAGGAGATTACGTTTTGAAACGATCCAGGAATATAAAGAGATTATACGGTCACTTTTGCCGATAACGCCGAACAATCGGAAAATAAATCAATCAAAAACCAATCTTCGTCCTCCCGCTAACACCCAAGAAACCTATAAGTCGCCCTATAAAAACCCACGTAAAACTACCCCTAAAAAGCAGCCCTTGGAACCCACAATTACGCTGAGTAATCGGTTTCAGCCATTACAAATTTTGGACTCGCAACCAATCCGGACACCATCCAAAAGACGTATCTCAGACTCTTACGATTCTAATCCCATTAACACCCCCAAAAGGCACAAAAAACAGGGTTCTGACCAGAAAAAGGTAAGACGATCGTTAGAGAAGAAAATGTTCAATAATCCATCTAGCCCCCTAGCAAACGGCGTAACTACTGCATTAAATTCTATAACTCGTCTGTCCAGATGTCTGTCTGTCCCCGCCTTAAATATATTGGACAAAGTGGTAAGGTCAAGGTCACCGTCACCAAGACGGAGTCGCTCACCAGGGCGCCGGTCTTTGTCTCCGGAAGGGTCACGAAATACATCTCCGACGATCCCGAAGTTGACATATGCATCTATAGTTATCTCACCATCTAAAGCAGGCAGAGTTACGAGGCACACTAACCCTAAATCGGACTGGGACATACCCAGAATTACCAACGCAGATCTGATAATCGGGGACTCAAATCTTGCTCGCTTTACGAATTTGAAGGACAAAAATGTACAGGTAGAGGCGTACCCTGGTGCAAAAATAAAACATGTACTTGATTTAGTAAGAAATTATCGATATCAAGAAAAACCTAAAAGAATCATTATTCACGTGGGCACTAATGAGAGGGAAAATGCAAACACAAATATGGTAGGTCAATCAATGAAAGAACTGCTGAGAACTACTCGGGGGAGATTCCCTAACTCCGAGATTTTCGTAGCAAGAATTCCAATTTCGCAAACTCTACAATCAAAGAAACCAGCAGAAGCGTTCAATCTATCCAAATTAAACGAGAGTATATCCAAAATTCAAATTGAGGGGGTGAAAGCTTTGTACACCGGGAAAAGGGACGAGATGTCGTTCCAGCTGGACGGAATTCACTGGAGCCCAGAGTCGGCACAGTGCATTCTGGACGGTTGGTACGCACAGATGCACGCTATCAAGCAGGGTTTTCAGCAGGTTCAGAAAACGGTAGTAAGGAGTTAACAAAACAACTAGGGAAAACAGTTGTAAACCTGAGCTCTAGGAGACTCACAGAAATAGAATTTTCAGTTTTAAATAAAGGCTTAAAATTCGTTCCGACTCCGAGATATGTGGATGTAGCGACAATCACTCAACCGGTGAAAGAATTTACTAGAAAACTAATGATAACTAATTTCTTTCATTTGAAAAGCAAATCGGAGAGAGTCCCGTTTGTGGCAAAAAGCGAATGGTGCCCTCCACCTTCCACTTTTCCAACAACCATTAGAAACATTACGGATGGAGTTTTTAAACAAATTTCACAATGGAAATATGAAACAGAAAAACCAAATCTAACTCAAGAAGAATTTGCTTCAATAAAAACTCTAAAAGAAGATAAAAATATTGTGATAAGGAAAGCCGATAAAGGTTCGGCCACAGTCATTTTAGATACAGAGGACTATATACAGGAAATACATCAACAACTAAGTAATGAGAAACATTACAGACAAATACATAACCCGATTTATCCCGAAACCGGAAAAAAGATTACACTGATTGTACACAGATTGGTGAAAAATAGATACATCAATAAGAAACAAGCAGCTTACCTAACCCCACCCGATAACCCCAGACCGAGACACATGTACACTTTGCCAAAAATTCATAAAGAACCAGAAACTTGGTCTATTCCGTTCAAAATTCCACAGGGTAGACCTATCGTGTCGGATGTGGGGAGCGAATCTTATCAAATTTCAGAATACGTGGATTCGTTTTTAGCACCTTTAGCGACGAAACATCCAGCATATCTCCGAGATACGAACGACTTTTTAGATAAAATTAGGCACATCATAATTCCAAAAGACAGTCTTCTCGTTACTTTAGACGTAGAAAGCATGTACACTAATATCGACAACAAGGACGGCTTAAAAGCAGTACGGAATTGTTTCTTGAGTAACCCCGACCCGAAAAGACCAGACCTAGAAATTTTAGAACTATTGAAACTTGGTCTGGTTAATAATGACTTTGAATTTAATGGAAAATGGTACCTACAAATCTCAGGGACCGCCATGGGCAAGAAATTTGCCCCTAGTTACGCCAATATCTTTATGGCCGAATGGGAGAAAGAAGTTTTCAAAAGGTGTGATTATCTACCCCTAGTTTACCTGAGATTTTTGGATGACATCTTTTTAATTTCGACTTTTTCACGAAAGAAATTTGATGCATTTTTCTCGATTTTAAACAGTTTCCACCCGTCGGTCAAACTGAAGGCAAATGTGAAGGAGAGTTCAGTGGACTTTTTAGATACGACCATTTTTAAAGGGCCAGATTTTGAAATGACGGGAAAACTTGCTTCGAAAGTTTATTTTAAACCCACCGACACACACCAGTTACTCCATAAATCTTCATTCCATCCTAGACATACATTTACGGGAATTCTAAAATCTCAAATAATTAGATTCCACAGGCTATGCACAAGAATTGAGGACTTTCAGAGGGCCAGTAACACACTATTCAGAACTTTGAGGGGTAGGGGTTACTCCAAACGATTTCTCAGACTAATCAAAAATACTACTTTAAATGAACTTAGGGGTGACATTCATACTTTAGGGAAAGCTATGTCATGTCAAGGTAGACGATGCGCGACATGCCCATTTTTTAGGGAAACAAACAGTTTCACCAGTCATACGAATAATCAAACTTTTTTAATCAAGCAAAACTTATCGTGTGACTCCAGGAACATCATTTACCTGATTACATGCGATGCATGCGGTAAACAATATGTAGGACAAACCACTCTGACACTTAGAGATCGTTTTACGAGACACCGTTTTGACATAGTTCATAAGGAAAATAAATCCATTTCCAATCATTTTAATAGCGATGGACACTCTTTGGACGACTGTTCAATCATTCCCATTGAAATGGTGGTAAAAAAGGAAAATCTCACCAAAAGAGAGGATTATTGGATCAAAAAACTAGGAACGATTAGCCCGCTCGGTCTTAATTTGCACGAAGAAACGGTAGACATTATACCGTTCGTTATTACATACAACACTAAAGCTACTCTTGCAGCCAAATTGATTAGAGAAGGATACATTAAAATTCAGAAAGACTTCCCTCAGATTTATCGTCAAAAACTCGTAACGGCATATCGGAAGAACAAAAACCTATGCGACCTTCTAATTAGAAACAAAATAAGGAGGTAGCGCGAGTAATTCTCCCTAGGCCAGTGCACGTGGGAGTTTACAAACTCCCATCCTACATTTAAAACCTAACTCTGCGAGTGCCAGGGTTTCGCCACCTCCTTACAATGCTATATTTTCCGTTCTATTAGCTAATTATAACCCTAACCCTAACCCTAAAGTCGAATCATAACCCCTGTGAAACACATATACTAAGTGTCAGTTTGGTATTTCATCGGAACAGTCTCCTAGGGCTCAGTGAAAGGTAGTAAACAGCACTCCCTAGTAAAACACATGATCCGTTATGTTAAGGAATAGATTAATATATGCTACTATCCAGGGGCTGTGTGATGTAAAACAGATAGGGTTTATAATTACATACTCCTTTTTTATGATAAGGAATGCTGATACGACTAATAATAGGATTATTATTATGATTATGATTGTTATTATTATTATTATTATTATTATTACTGAGTATTATTAGTATGCTTATTATTAATATGGCACGAATTTTGAACAGTATAACTAGTGTAGGTAACCTCACTATATTCCCTGGCTAATATAAATACAAAAAGCGGGACAAATTAGCTGTCTTTAATTTTTTCATGAGTTTTTTACTTTTCAGTGAGTTTAGACTAACGAAAAATTGTAAGCAATTTTCCTACTCGCTTAAAACTGTAACATTTAAGCGCAAACAATGAAAATTTGAAAACAGTCGGTATGATGTGATTCATAAGTACTCAGACCGACAATTTTTTGGCTTCAGTGGGGAATAATGGGGTGCACACATGGTTCTTTTTCAAGTGACCACTATGGTATCGCTTATGCTGCTGCCAGGTGTGCACTTATTCTTTTGTTTACGACCGAACCGACAGGTGCGCACTAATTGATTTGATTGGAATTGACTCTAGCGGCACGCGTTAAAAAGCGTGCTCTCAAAACACATTGACAAATGAAGGCAGACAACCTTGAGTAGGGGAGGGAGGGGGGATAAGGTCAGAGCATAAATACCCGAACATCACACACAGCCCCTCAGACTTGTTCTAGTCACCTGACGAAGGCAATACGCCGAAAGGCCTAGTGACGATACGGATAGTAGCTGGATATGTTTAGTAGTTGACAAGTTTTTATTTCACATTTCGTTGTTTTATTGACATTATTGTATATAATTGATCACAAAAAAGGAAAAAAAACCAAAAAAACTATAAAAACCAAAAAAAAATTTTTGTTGACCGACTTTCTTCTTCAATTTTTTGGAGACAGTCTTTAAACACTGATTACTTTTCAGATTTATCGGAGATACATACAGGCCGGCGGCAATTCATCATCGCTCTATCAGTGTAGGAATTTTGGACCAATCATTCAGTGTATATGTTGCATACTGGCGCCAAGTTGACAAATCGCCTAAAAGGTTTAAGACGAATTTAGTTTCGCCCTCATAGGCGTAACAAGGGCCGTTTGACAAACATTCTTTTGTGTTTTTGGAAAAGTGATTCGTATTGGATTAATTCAGAGGAGGAGAGCCAGGAAAAAGGATCCATTGCCTGGTTAACTGCCGAAAAAAGATAAGTACATTTATTTATCCCGGCTTTTCTCACCATAATTAATAGAGATAGATTCAATCACAGAGTCCTTGTATCAGGAGGACATTTTGTCTATATTTATTGAACATTGTGTTATATTTTCATTCGTTCATTCATTTGTTGGTTTCTATAATTTCACTTCAAATTTTATTTTATTGGTGGTGGCATTCACTGACTATTTTTTTTCATTCATTCATTCATTCATTTATTCATTCATTCATGCATCCCAATCACGCTTTGAAAATGAATAGAGGTGGGCGCCAGAGTTTCTTTACTAACAGGCAAGAAAGACAAAATCCAAATAGCCACTTCATTAAACTGTTTTATCAAATTTTGCAGGCTTTGCACCACTTAAAAATCCTCACACCACAAACGCTAGGCAATTATCGTACGAACGGTTTTGAGCAACAGGTAAAGCTCTTGGACAATTTTCTTAAACCAGCTCAGTCGAATTCGACACTGAAGAACGAATTACTGGGTTTAAACAGAATGTGGGCTACTAAGGTCGCTCAGACTCTATGCAAACACTACAAAGACAGGATTTCGGAACTTTTGGGAATGATTGTCGGTTTAGACTTTTCCGAGTTTACTATTAGAGCCCTTTCCAACCAGGCGCTTGACTGGGGGAAAAATAATTTAAAGAGGAGATTACGTTTTGAAACGATCCAGGAATATAAAGAGATTATACGGTCACTTTTGCCGATAACGCCGAACAATCGGAAAATAAATCAATCAAAAACCAATCTTCGTCCTCCCGCTAACACCCAAGAAACCTATAAGTCGCCCTATAAAAACCCACGTAAAACTACCCCTAAAAAGCAGCCCTTGGAACCCACAATTACGCTGAGTAATCGGTTTCAGCCATTACAAATTTTGGACTCGCAACCAATCCGGACACCATCCAAAAGACGTATCTCAGACTCTTACGATTCTAATCCCATTAACACCCCCAAAAGGCACAAAAAACAGGGTTCTGACCAGAAAAAGGTAAGACGATCGTTAGAGAAGAAAATGTTCAATAATCCATCTAGCCCCCTAGCAAACGGCGTAACTACTGCATTAAATTCTATAACTCGTCTGTCCAGATGTCTGTCTGTCCCCGCCTTAAATATATTGGACAAAGTGGTAAGGTCAAGGTCACCGTCACCAAGACGGAGTCGCTCACCAGGGCGCCGGTCTTTGTCTCCGGAAGGGTCACGAAATACATCTCCGACGATCCCGAAGTTGACATATGCATCTATAGTTATCTCACCATCTAAAGCAGGCAGAGTTACGAGGCACACTAACCCTAAATCGGACTGGGACATACCCAGAATTACCAACGCAGATCTGATAATCGGGGACTCAAATCTTGCTCGCTTTACGAATTTGAAGGACAAAAATGTACAGGTAGAGGCGTACCCTGGTGCAAAAATAAAACATGTACTTGATTTAGTAAGAAATTATCGATATCAAGAAAAACCTAAAAGAATCATTATTCACGTGGGCACTAATGAGAGGGAAAATGCAAACACAAATATGGTAGGTCAATCAATGAAAGAACTGCTGAGAACTACTCGGGGGAGATTCCCTAACTCCGAGATTTTCGTAGCAAGAATTCCAATTTCGCAAACTCTACAATCAAAGAAACCAGCAGAAGCGTTCAATCTATCCAAATTAAACGAGAGTATATCCAAAATTCAAATTGAGGGGGTGAAAGCTTTGTACACCGGGAAAAGGGACGAGATGTCGTTCCAGCTGGACGGAATTCACTGGAGCCCAGAGTCGGCACAGTGCATTCTGGACGGTTGGTACGCACAGATGCACGCTATCAAGCAGGGTTTTCAGCAGGTTCAGAAAACGGTAGTAAGGAGTTAACAAAACAACTAGGGAAAACAGTTGTAAACCTGAGCTCTAGGAGACTCACAGAAATAGAATTTTCAGTTTTAAATAAAGGCTTAAAATTCGTTCCGACTCCGAGATATGTGGATGTAGCGACAATCACTCAACCGGTGAAAGAATTTACTAGAAAACTAATGATAACTAATTTCTTTCATTTGAAAAGCAAATCGGAGAGAGTCCCGTTTGTGGCAAAAAGCGAATGGTGCCCTCCACCTTCCACTTTTCCAACAACCATTAGAAACATTACGGATGGAGTTTTTAAACAAATTTCACAATGGAAATATGAAACAGAAAAACCAAATCTAACTCAAGAAGAATTTGCTTCAATAAAAACTCTAAAAGAAGATAAAAATATTGTGATAAGGAAAGCCGATAAAGGTTCGGCCACAGTCATTTTAGATACAGAGGACTATATACAGGAAATACATCAACAACTAAGTAATGAGAAACATTACAGACAAATACATAACCCGATTTATCCCGAAACCGGAAAAAAGATTACACTGATTGTACACAGATTGGTGAAAAATAGATACATCAATAAGAAACAAGCAGCTTACCTAACCCCACCCGATAACCCCAGACCGAGACACATGTACACTTTGCCAAAAATTCATAAAGAACCAGAAACTTGGTCTATTCCGTTCAAAATTCCACAGGGTAGACCTATCGTGTCGGATGTGGGGAGCGAATCTTATCAAATTTCAGAATACGTGGATTCGTTTTTAGCACCTTTAGCGACGAAACATCCAGCATATCTCCGAGATACGAACGACTTTTTAGATAAAATTAGGCACATCATAATTCCAAAAGACAGTCTTCTCGTTACTTTAGACGTAGAAAGCATGTACACTAATATCGACAACAAGGACGGCTTAAAAGCAGTACGGAATTGTTTCTTGAGTAACCCCGACCCGAAAAGACCAGACCTAGAAATTTTAGAACTATTGAAACTTGGTCTGGTTAATAATGACTTTGAATTTAATGGAAAATGGTACCTACAAATCTCAGGGACCGCCATGGGCAAGAAATTTGCCCCTAGTTACGCCAATATCTTTATGGCCGAATGGGAGAAAGAAGTTTTCAAAAGGTGTGATTATCTACCCCTAGTTTACCTGAGATTTTTGGATGACATCTTTTTAATTTCGACTTTTTCACGAAAGAAATTTGATGCATTTTTCTCGATTTTAAACAGTTTCCACCCGTCGGTCAAACTGAAGGCAAATGTGAAGGAGAGTTCAGTGGACTTTTTAGATACGACCATTTTTAAAGGGCCAGATTTTGAAATGACGGGAAAACTTGCTTCGAAAGTTTATTTTAAACCCACCGACACACACCAGTTACTCCATAAATCTTCATTCCATCCTAGACATACATTTACGGGAATTCTAAAATCTCAAATAATTAGATTCCACAGGCTATGCACAAGAATTGAGGACTTTCAGAGGGCCAGTAACACACTATTCAGAACTTTGAGGGGTAGGGGTTACTCCAAACGATTTCTCAGACTAATCAAAAATACTACTTTAAATGAACTTAGGGGTGACATTCATACTTTAGGGAAAGCTATGTCATGTCAAGGTAGACGATGCGCGACATGCCCATTTTTTAGGGAAACAAACAGTTTCACCAGTCATACGAATAATCAAACTTTTTTAATCAAGCAAAACTTATCGTGTGACTCCAGGAACATCATTTACCTGATTACATGCGATGCATGCGGTAAACAATATGTAGGACAAACCACTCTGACACTTAGAGATCGTTTTACGAGACACCGTTTTGACATAGTTCATAAGGAAAATAAATCCATTTCCAATCATTTTAATAGCGATGGACACTCTTTGGACGACTGTTCAATCATTCCCATTGAAATGGTGGTAAAAAAGGAAAATCTCACCAAAAGAGAGGATTATTGGATCAAAAAACTAGGAACGATTAGCCCGCTCGGTCTTAATTTGCACGAAGAAACGGTAGACATTATACCGTTCGTTATTACATACAACACTAAAGCTACTCTTGCAGCCAAATTGATTAGAGAAGGATACATTAAAATTCAGAAAGACTTCCCTCAGATTTATCGTCAAAAACTCGTAACGGCATATCGGAAGAACAAAAACCTATGCGACCTTCTAATTAGAAACAAAATAAGGAGGTAGCGCGAGTAATTCTCCCTAGGCCAGTGCACGTGGGAGTTTACAAACTCCCATCCTACATTTAAAACCTAACTCTGCGAGTGCCAGGGTTTCGCCACCTCCTTACAATGCTATATTTTCCGTTCTATTAGCTAATTATAACCCTAACCCTAACCCTAAAGTCGAATCATAACCCCTGTGAAACACATATACTAAGTGTCAGTTTGGTATTTCATCGGAACAGTCTCCTAGGGCTCAGTGAAAGGTAGTAAACAGCACTCCCTAGTAAAACACATGATCCGTTATGTTAAGGAATAGATTAATATATGCTACTATCCAGGGGCTGTGTGATGTAAAACAGATAGGGTTTATAATTACATACTCCTTTTTTATGATAAGGAATGCTGATACGACTAATAATAGGATTATTATTATGATTATGATTGTTATTATTATTATTATTATTATTATTACTGAGTATTATTAGTATGCTTATTATTAATATGGCACGAATTTTGAACAGTATAACTAGTGTAGGTAACCTCACTATATTCCCTGGCTAATATAAATACAAAAAGCGGGACAAATTAGCTGTCTTTAATTTTTTCATGAGTTTTTTACTTTTCAGTGAGTTTAGACTAACGAAAAATTGTAAGCAATTTTCCTACTCGCTTAAAACTGTAACATTTAAGCGCAAACAATGAAAATTTGAAAACAGTCGGTATGATGTGATTCATAAGTACTCAGACCGACAATTTTTTGGCTTCAGTGGGGAATAATGGGGTGCACACATGGTTCTTTTTCAAGTGACCACTATGGTATCGCTTATGCTGCTGCCAGGTGTGCACTTATTCTTTTGTTTACGACCGAACCGACAGGTGCGCACTAATTGATTTGATTGGAATTGACTCTAGCGGCACGCGTTAAAAAGCGTGCTCTCAAAACACATTGACAAATGAAGGCAGACAACCTTGAGTAGGGGAGGGAGGGGGGATAAGGTCAGAGCATAAATACCCGAACATCACACACAGCCCCTCAGACTTGTTCTAGTCACCTGACGAAGGCAATACGCCGAAAGGCCTAGTGACGATACGGATAGTAGCTGGATATGTTTAGTAGTTGACAAGTTTTTATTTCACATTTCGTTGTTTTATTGACATTATTGTATATAATTGATCACAAAAAAGGAAAAAAAAAACAAAAAAAACTATAAAAACCAAAAAAAAATTTTTGTTGACCGACTTTCTTCTTCAATTTTTTGGAGACAGTCTTTAAACACTGATTACTTTTCAGATTTATCGGAGATACATACAGGCCGGCGGCAATTCATCATCGCTCTATCAGTGTAGGAATTTTGGACCAATCATTCAGTGTATATGTTGCATACTGGCGCCAAGTTGACAAATCGCCTAAAAGGTTTAAGACGAATTTAGTTTCGCCCTCATAGGCGTAACAAGGGCCGTTTGACAAACATTCTTTTGTGTTTTTGGAAAAGTGATTCGTATTGGATTAATTCAGAGGAGGAGAGCCAGGAAAAAGGATCCATTGCCTGGTTAACTGCCGAAAAAAGATAAGTACATTTATTTATCCCGGCTTTTCTCACCATAATTAATAGAGATAGATTCAATCACAGAGTCCTTGTATCAGGAGGACATTTTGTCTATATTTATTGAACATTGTGTTATATTTTCATTCGTTCATTCATTTGTTGGTTTCTATAATTTCACTTCAAATTTTATTTTATTGGTGGTGGCATTCACTGACTATTTTTTTTCATTCATTCATTCATTCATTTATTCATTCATTCATGCATCCCAATCACGCTTTGAAAATGAATAGAGGTGGGCGCCAGAGTTTCTTTACTAACAGGCAAGAAAGACAAAATCCAAATAGCCACTTCATTAAACTGTTTTATCAAATTTTGCAGGCTTTGCACCACTTAAAAATCCTCACACCACAAACGCTAGGCAATTATCGTACGAACGGTTTTGAGCAACAGGTAAAGCTCTTGGACAATTTTCTTAAACCAGCTCAGTCGAATTCGACACTGAAGAACGAATTACTGGGTTTAAACAGAATGTGGGCTACTAAGGTCGCTCAGACTCTATGCAAACACTACAAAGACAGGATTTCGGAACTTTTGGGAATGATTGTCGGTTTAGACTTTTCCGAGTTTACTATTAGAGCCCTTTCCAACCAGGCGCTTGACTGGGGGAAAAATAATTTAAAGAGGAGATTACGTTTTGAAACGATCCAGGAATATAAAGAGATTATACGGTCACTTTTGCCGATAACGCCGAACAATCGGAAAATAAATCAATCAAAAACCAATCTTCGTCCTCCCGCTAACACCCAAGAAACCTATAAGTCGCCCTATAAAAACCCACGTAAAACTACCCCTAAAAAGCAGCCCTTGGAACCCACAATTACGCTGAGTAATCGGTTTCAGCCATTACAAATTTTGGACTCGCAACCAATCCGGACACCATCCAAAAGACGTATCTCAGACTCTTACGATTCTAATCCCATTAACACCCCCAAAAGGCACAAAAAACAGGGTTCTGACCAGAAAAAGGTAAGACGATCGTTAGAGAAGAAAATGTTCAATAATCCATCTAGCCCCCTAGCAAACGGCGTAACTACTGCATTAAATTCTATAACTCGTCTGTCCAGATGTCTGTCTGTCCCCGCCTTAAATATATTGGACAAAGTGGTAAGGTCAAGGTCACCGTCACCAAGACGGAGTCGCTCACCAGGGCGCCGGTCTTTGTCTCCGGAAGGGTCACGAAATACATCTCCGACGATCCCGAAGTTGACATATGCATCTATAGTTATCTCACCATCTAAAGCAGGCAGAGTTACGAGGCACACTAACCCTAAATCGGACTGGGACATACCCAGAATTACCAACGCAGATCTGATAATCGGGGACTCAAATCTTGCTCGCTTTACGAATTTGAAGGACAAAAATGTACAGGTAGAGGCGTACCCTGGTGCAAAAATAAAACATGTACTTGATTTAGTAAGAAATTATCGATATCAAGAAAAACCTAAAAGAATCATTATTCACGTGGGAACTAATGAGAGGGAAAATGCAAACACAAATATGGTAGGTCAATCAATGAAAGAACTGCTGAGAACTACTCGGGGGAGATTCCCTAACTCCGAGATTTTCGTAGCAAGAATTCCAATTTCGCAAACTCTACAATCAAAGAAACCAGCAGAAGCGTTCAATCTATCCAAATTAAACGAGAGTATATCCAAAATTCAAATTGAGGGGGTGAAAGCTTTGTACACCGGGAAAAGGGACGAGATGTCGTTCCAGCTGGACGGAATTCACTGGAGCCCAGAGTCGGCACAGTGCATTCTGGACGGTTGGTACGCACAGATGCACGCTATCAAACAGGGTTTTCACCAGGTTCAGAAAACGGTAGTAAGGAGTTAACAAAACAACTAGGGAAAACAGTTGTAAACCTGAGCTCTAGGAGACTCACAGAAATAGAATTTTCAGTTTTAAATAAAGGCTTAAAATTCGTTCCGACTCCGAGATATGTGGATGTAGCGACAATCACTCAACCGGTGAAAGAATTTACTAGAAAACTAATGATAACTAATTTCTTTCATTTGAAAAGCAAATCGGAGAGAGTCCCGTTTGTGGCAAAAAGCGAATGGTGCCCTCCACCTTCCACTTTTCCAACAACCATTAGAAACATTACGGATGGAGTTTTTAAACAAATTTCACAATGGAAATATGAAACAGAAAAACCAAATCTAACTCAAGAAGAATTTGCTTCAATAAAAACTCTAAAAGAAGATAAAAATATTGTGATAAGGAAAGCCGATAAAGGTTCGGCCACAGTCATTTTAGATACAGAGGACTATATACAGGAAATACATCAACAACTAAGTAATGAGAAACATTACAGACAAATACATAACCCGATTTATCCCGAAACCGGAAAAAAGATTACACTGATTGTACACAGATTGGTGAAAAATAGATACATAAATAAGAAACAAGCAGCTTACCTAACCCCACCCGATAACCCCAGACCGAGACACATGTACACTTTGCCAAAAATTCATAAAGAACCAGAAACTTGGTCTATTCCGTTCAAAATTCCACAGGGAAGACCTATCGTGTCGGATGTGGGGAGCGAATCTTATCAAATTTCAGAATACGTGGATTCGTTTTTAGCACCTTTAGCGACGAAACATCCAGCATATCTCCGAGATACGAACGACTTTTTAGATAAAATTAGGCACATCATAATTCCAAAAGACAGTCTTCTCGTTACTTTAGACGTAGAAAGCATGTACACTAATATCGACAACAAGGACGGCTTAAAAGCAGTACGGAATTGTTTCTTGAGTAACCCCGACCCGAAAAGACCAGACCTAGAAATTTTAGAACTATTGAAACTTGGTCTGGTTAATAATGACTTTGAATTTAATGGAAAATGGTACCTACAAATCTCAGGGACCGCCATGGGCAAGAAATTTGCCCCTAGTTACGCCAATATCTTTATGGCCGAATGGGAGAAAGAAGTTTTCAAAAGGTGTGATTATCTACCCCTAGTTTACCTGAGATTTTTGGATGACATCTTTTTAATTTGGACTTTTTCACGAAAGAAATTTGATGCATTTTTCTCGATTTTAAACAGTTTCCACCCGTCGGTCAAATTGAAGGCAAATGTGAAGGAGAGTTCGGTGGATTTTTTAGATACGACCATTTTTAAAGGGCCAGATTTTGAAAAGACGGGAAAACTTGCTTCGAAAGTTTATTTTAAACCCACCGACACACACCAGTTACTCCATAAATCTTCATTCCATCCTAGACATACATTTACGGGAATTCTAAAATCTCAAATAATTAGATTCCACAGGCTATGCACAAGAATTGAGGACTTTCAGAGGGCCAGTAACACACTATTCAGAACGTTGAGGGATAGGGGTTACTCCAAACGATTTCTCAGACTAATCAAAAATACTACTTTAAATGAACTTAGGGGTGACATTCATACTTTAGGGAAAGCTATGTCATGTCAAGGTAGACGATGCGCGACATGCCCATTTTTTAGGGAAACAAACAGTTTCACCAGTCATACGAATAATCAAACTTTTTTAATCAAGCAAAACTTATCGTGTGACTCCAGGAACATCATTTACCTGATTACATGCGATGCATGCGGTAAACAATATATAGGACAAACCACTCTGACACTTAGAGATCGTTTTACGAGACACCGTTTTGACATAGTTCATAAGGAAAATAAATCCATTTCCAATCATTTTAATAGCGATGGACACTCTTTGGACGACTGTTCAATCATTCCCATTGAAATGGTGGTAAATAAGGAAAATCTGACAAAAAGAGAGGCTTATTGGATCAAAAAACTAGGAACGATTAGCCCGCTCTTGTCTTAATTTGCACGAAGAAACGGTAGACATTATACCGTTCGTTATTACATACAACACTAAAGCTACTCTTGCAGCCAAATTGATTAGAGAAGGATACATTAAAATTCAGAAAGACTTCCCTCAGATTTATCGTCAAAAACTCGTAACGGAATATCGGAAGAACAAAAACCTATGCGACCTTCTAATTAGAAACAAAATAAGGAGGTAGCGCGAGTAATTCTCCCTAGGCCAGTGCACGTGGGAGTTTACAAACTCCCATCCTACATTTAAAACCTAACCCTAACCCTAACCCAAACCCTAACCCTAACCCAAACCCTAACCCTATTCCTAACCCCTAACCCTAACCCTAACCCTAACCCTAATAACTTTTTGTGTTATGCGCAAACAACGGCGTTTTCAAACATTTTTGGAAAAAATCCGTTCTTTTCACGTCCGGACATTTTAAAACATTTATTGACATAAAACATCGGTACATATATCAAAACAAGCGCATTTCGATGCTCCGTCCGCCGTTGGTGTGTTCGGATTGAAAATATATATATATTTGGTAAAACTATCGTATTTTGGATCATGACAAAAATCGTGGTTTTTGCCGTCAAGCCGTTCTTTCCGTTTGTTGGGGGCTGAGCGGCATTACTGCTTCCCGGCTTTACGTGAAATCAAATACCCAAAATATAGTGTATTTAAATACAGTTATACGGGCGGATTAGGAAAGATAAAAATTTAAGTAGGGTATAAGAATACGCCCAATTGAAAGACCTTTTCGTGGGTCGTTTCCGATTGGAAATATCTCTATATTTAATAAAAATATTGTCATAAATATCATCGCATATTCGGTCAAAAGTGTCAAGCCGAGAGTCAGATTTATTCAGATTTATTCAAATATCTATCCTATATAAGTTACTTTAATCTTCAGCAGTCATGAATAATTATTTGTCGTTTGCCTTCTTATTCTTTAAACTGAGAATCGATAATGTATCGTATCGTAGGCTGTGTATCGTTAATCGTATCGATACGCGGCACAGGTGTATGGTTTCACCCCTATCACATATGCTCCGGATGATGGAAGTTTACGTGTGATTTCTTTTCCAGGTGTTGTTAAAAGCATCACCAGTCTTCTGGCATTGAATTCTTCAAAAAGTCCGACGTCGAGCTTGAGAAACATAAATTCGAAGCCCAACAAATATAATATCGTATATTTTCATCATTCGTTGCGAGCAATTTATATTATGGGCTTTTCACAATGTACCATATATTCATATAGACGTAGAGCTTGAGAAACAAAATCCGAAGCCGAAAAAATCAGTCAGACATACTATATAATATCGTATATTTTCATCATTCGTTGCGAGCAAATTTATAGTGTGTTATATGTTGGGCTTTTACGTAAAGAACATTTAGATATGATTCGGATATTTTTTTTCTTCGCATTGTAAACTTGAAACTATTTCTTTCATTTCAAATCATATGCATACATATATCTACCATGGAACAAAGGATAAGGTAAAGTCCATAATTTAAATGACTTAATCACTCAGCAGAGAGAGAGAGAGAGAGAGAGAGAGAGAGAGAGAGAGAGAGAGAGAGAGAGAGAGAGAGAGATTCATAATTAAGCTAGTTGTTTTCAGTACAATTAAAACCACTAGCCAATTTCTGGCCACAATTGTGACATGTCTGAACAGAAACTAACGGCTACTTTATAAGCATGCAATACACTTCGATGTAAGTTATAGGCCCTAAGTACTATTAATAAGATAAGACACAAGACACGTAGATCTAATATTAATAACTTCCTCTTCTGCTTGCCGCGCAAAATTAATGCCGTAAAGCAATCTAACTTCATGTGGGGAGCAGTCTTTCTCTTGAGGCAAAACTTTAAAATTTTCTTTATACAGCGACATCTGTTACATAATGCGATGATATTTATGTAGTATTCCATTATGACAACAGATGGCGATTCGAGTTAGACAATACAGAGAAAACTTGGAATTTACATTGTTGCAAGGCAAAATCTGTAGGAACGCAGAATGAACTTAGCAGTTGGAATGATAAAATTTGCAACGTATCAAGTGTATAAATAGAGTATACAAACTTGTAATAACTGACACAGCATTTGCCATACTGCAGAATGAAATCAGCAGTTGGCAAACTGCAAGATACAAAGTGACAAAGTGAAAAAAGTCGTTAATGCAGAAGGAATGTAACACTTGCAAGTTGCCATGTAGAGGTTGCATTAATGAAAAATAGAAAATACATGGATAGAATTATGAAAGTAGCACAATAATAGAAAATACATGCATAGAATTATGGCGGGAATCCCCCTCCATGGTATAATCCTTACACAGTACAAATTACTAACTTTTTTTATTTTCCATTTTTACTAAAAGTTAATGCCGCAGACCGTTTGAATAATATTTAAAACATAGAAATGGATATTGCATTTTCAAAGCCGATAAACTTTACGGTTTCTGTGACTTATTTGTTTACATGAAACACTACCGGAATAAAGCTAGCCTTGCCAGTTTTTTGAAAATTTTCATCACATTCAATGATAGCTAGCTAATATTACTATTATATTATTATTATAGGCGTACAGGTTTTGGACTTGGAAAATTTTCAAGCGAGTCAAAGATCGCTACCTAATATAATATTATTATAACCGTCCGAGTTAGAAATGTTTCTAAGTCCAAAACCTGGACGGCTATAATAATATCGTATTTATATTAGCAACCTATCATTTAATTTGATGCAAAATAATATTACTATGATATTATTTTTATTATTATAGCCTTCCAGGTTTTGGACTTAGACAATTTTATGAATGTATTATAAGTGACAGATGAAAATATTACAAAGCAAAAAAGTAAATAAATCGGACTAACCAAAATCACGGCTCGGAAACTGAAATCATAAGTATTTCCATATAAAAAAGAAGTCCAACTGCTTCGGTGTTATTAATTATCACGAATAATCCTATAATAAAAAAATAATCCTTTATAGAATAAAGTACAGCGACACAAGTCCAAGATTCTTTTTTGATTTAGAATGAATGAAACATGTGAATCAGAATAAACTTAGTGAAATATTAAAGTCCAACTACATAGAGCACCGTATTATTCTCATTACTTCAATGATGCACAAATGCAAAAATTTCCCTTGAATGACATGATACAGAACTAAAACTGATATCTTTTGTAAAGAACCGTAGATCACCCATCCACGTGGTTAGTAATTTTTAATTTTACACTAAAGATACCTATGGGAAGAGAACCCATACTAAGAAATAATGATTTGTACAATATTGCCCAAACCATATGTCTTATAATAACACCCACATTGTTAAACATCTGGCACGAATCAATTTCCTGGCAGACACCAAACTGGTCATTAACACAGTTGAAATTATAAACTAGTAACATTATATATATATATATATATATATATATATATATATATATATATATATATATATATATATATATATACATATATATATATATATATATATATATATATATATATGTATATATATATATATATATATATATATATATATATATATATATATATATATATATATATATATATTCAAACTAGTATGTATTACTACTACTATACAGATAATAATAATAATAATAATAATAATGATAATAATAAAATAATAATAAATGAATGAATAAGAATTTACTTGCCATGTGAAATAAAGTGCGTATTAGTTAGTCGTTTGTAGGTCGTTTTTCATATACACAAAAAGTCCAAAAAATGTCTAACCTTAACTGATTTTTGTAAATAAAATATCGATTTATATCTTTTACATAGTTTTAAAGAGGTATGGGGTATTAACTTTCACTGAAAATAGAAAATAAAAAAGTTTTTAATTTGCACTGTGTGGGGATTATACCCCATGTCTGAAGTTCTACTTTTAGTTAATAACGGGTTTCAAATATTCAGTAATGCACGGCTTAGCCATGTGGCACGTCGAGCTTATTCGGGTACTTTTTAATATAAACAAATATGGCACAGAAATCGTAAACTTTACCGGAGTTTTGTAAAAGAGATATCAATTTTACATAGTATTAAAGAGGCCTGAAACAATAACTTTTACTAAAAATGATATTTAAAAAAACGTTTGTAATTTGCACTGTGTCGGGATTATACCCCGTGTCGGAAGTTCTACCTGTAATTAATAACGGGTTTTACCTTACAGTACTGATTTATTTCATCATACATACATCATATATTTATTTCATCGTTCTGCTATATCACGATTGGCTCTATCTTAAATAATTGTAGTGCTATATAAGTGTAATAGCTATTTATTAAAAGGTCTATTAATGTAGCGTTTATTTAGAACATCTATTCCTTATAATTTGTGTATGTATTTATATATTGGGAGTCTCAATCGCTTCTAAAGTTGTGACTGAGTCTTATTCTAACCGGTATTTGACATATACTTGGATCAATGATCACACACACACACACCAATTATCAAACACATTGGTCGCATATTTTGAGAGTTATTTAAAATGTAGGCAAATCCACTCCACCCCATAACCCCACCCCTGGAGTTGCATCAAAATTCTGAAACTGCTATGCATATAAGCACATCTACAGGCCACCCCTATTATATTTAAAGATTTTAAACCTCTATCTCAAACCGTGTATGAGGTTTTGTGTGACGTTCAAAACGCACGCACGCACGGATATAATCACATAAACTCAGTCCTTTCTCTGAAAAGTGTCGATATAATAAATAGAAGTAATACGCAATGAAAATACAAACCTTGCTTTGTCACCGTCGTAATTACCCTTCCATACTTTCCGACTGCGTCCGTGTTCGTAGTTCTCAGCATTTGCTAACGCCAAAAAGTGATTACTCTAACATTTTGATTGATAATTTGAACCCCAAGACTATTATTAGTTCATCCTGCTTCAGAATATTTGCAAGAAAATCTTTTCGTATAAGTTACATTCTCTCTGTACCATAATCGATTAATACCGACGGCATTTTGAGGGAAAAAAATAACGGTAGCAGAAAAAGACACTGAACACACCAACATTGCTTTGTCACCATCGTGTTTACCCCTCCGTGGTTCCAGATCGTACACGGGTTCCAAAACATGGGTTGTCTAAGGTGGACCATGTAAAAATGAAACTTTTTCTTGCTAATCTGAATTTAAAAAAAACAAACATAGGTTTCATATGAAAACAGGTGATAGATATAAAGCAATTTACCAATTAACGAGTGCTGGGTGAATTTTCATCATTTCTCCTAAGCTCAAAACAGTCGAATACACAGCTGGGATGAGTTCTGAATATCGTTCTCCAAAAGCAGGACTACTTTTTAGGATGACTATCATATCTCTGACAGTAAGGCTGTTTTATCAGGCTGATTATGCCGTCTCTCTGATCATCTCTTAACCAGCAGGAAAACAGCGAGGCTACCTTGTAGAACGAGTACTGTCTTCACAATAGCAAGATAATTTTGTAGGATGATTAGCATCTGTCTCATAGCAGGGCTTCTTTGTAGGGCGACTATTATCTCTTTGTTAGCAGAACTGCTTTGTAGGTTGATTATCATCTCCTTGTCAACATTACTCCTTTGTAGGATGACTATATCTCCTTGTCAACGTGATATCTTTGTAGGGTGACTATTAAATCCTCGTCGTCAGGACTACTTTGTAGGATGACTATTATCTCCTTGTCAGCGGAACTACTTTGTAGGTAGGCAACATGACTATTTTGTGATGAATATCATCTTTCCTACAGCGGGGCTCCTCGGTATGACATCTAACGTTTCTCTTGCAGTGAGGCAACCTCATAGATTATCTGTCATCTTTATAACAATGAGGCGCCTTTATGGGATGCTTACCATCGCTCTGATTATACAGTCAATTGTAATATACTATCATCTCTACAAAATTATAGCTAGTGTGTTAGATGACTCTTATCTTTCTGACGGTGAGGCTTCCGTGTAGAATGGCTATAATCTTTTCTAAAGAGGAGCTCCTGTATTAACTTACAATCATTTCCTTGACAGTAGGTTCTCTTTGCAGGGTGATTATGATCTCCTGACAGCAATGTTACTTTGTAGGATGACAAATATATTTCTGAAAGCAAATGGCTAGGAACACTAGTTTCAGCTGATAGCATCTTTGGTAACTCCAAAAACCTTATTGGGAACACAAAAACATGGTCAGAAATACTTGTTCCGTCGTTTTAAAGAAGCAGCTCAAGGGCCGCAAAACGGGCACGCTCCAATACATCGGAACACCACTTTTAAAACACACCCCCCCCCCCACGTCCAAATTGCTGATTAATCTCTTGGAGGATTTTGAGATGCCTTCTCCAGTCCCCATGCAGATGCAGAAAAAGCGCCAGAATATACTGTATACTTGAATACAGTAGAATTGTTGATTAATCTCATGGGTGATTCCAGATGTCCTTTTAAAAACAGCGCTATAACATAGTGTATCCGTGAATAGAGTAGAAATCACAAGGGATTACAATCAAGCGTTGGAATCGCATATGATCAAGTGACTCAAAAGGCTCTGTTGTCAATATGTCGACGAGTAGAAATGACGATTATATATTGCAATCCCACAAGGGATAAGTTTAGGACCCCAGCAATGAGGCGAGAGGATTCACAGACAGATGGGACGAAGCCCATGTGGAATGAGGATTTGCAATCAAATATCACCACGCCTATAAGGCGTAAAGGTTTACAGTCACATTGGTCCACCCCACGCCACCCATGAGGCGTGAGCGTGTACAAGTATCACTTCCCCCATCCGTGCATGAAAATACTAAGAATCGAGCCAGAAGTGAAGATTGGGAATTTGACCGATAAGACCGGCCTACCGAACCGACCAAACCGCATGGCGTGATCTCAAGGTTTGCATTTTGACCCATTTTGATTTATACGACCGGTCGGAATGCAAGGTATATATCTTCTTTCATACCACATTCCGACTGCCAACCAACCGATTCAACCGCACAAATGAGCTATGTACTATTACAGAGGTCAGGATTTTATTATCTTGGACAGGCGAACCGTTCTGCCGGCCGGCCGTCCACGTCTTCTGACAGAAACGGTATCTGACGTTGAACAGACCGCACAGCTAGCCGTCAGGTATTACTTATGGAGCTGTCCCACCGAGCCAAACCGGCAGCGTGTACGTTACAAGGAACCCCACAGGGTTCTGCGACTCCACATCACCAAACCATACGAAACACAGTTTTACAGCTGAAGATTGCTCCCGTAAAGTGGTAATCTTCCTGACAAGACTCGTCGTAATGTAATTGTACATCGAGAATTCCGCTCTATAAGTACCCTAGCTGTGGTGAATATACGAAGCTAGAGAACTCGAGGTGCTTGGTTTTTACTGCAGGCAATTTTCACATGCAGCATGGGTTGAAGTGCGCTCACTATTTCGAAATAACTAGAGCCGAAACAATAAACCACCCTCGGGTAACGTTGTACGCGGCAACGAAACCCGAGTACATTTTCGTTCACCTATATACATGGATATAAAGTATACACAATACCGTGACAGACGGCGACATTTCTGAGCGACGCACTGCACAAATATTCGGTAAGTTTGGTTTTAGTTCGCAAAATTAGCAGCCTTGCTTCCCTCGCTATGTAGTGGATAATCAATGTAGAGAAGTTGGGCCATTTTGTCCAGCTAGATATGGAACTCCTATACATATTAACTTGGCGTCTTTCTCCCAAACGCATCGAATGTATAGATCATGTGTCGGAGAAAGCATCAAACAAGACGTTGTTTTGGCGAGGAAGTTTCTTACAGCTCCTCGGCCTACTTACAATGCCAATTTATCGGGTTGGGTAACACACTTACTACTGGATTTTGCCATGGTCAGTGCCAAGTGGACGCTTCAAAAGAAGCCTCTTCATATCAATCTCTATGAAATGAATGCCATTGTTGAATGTCTCGTACATTTCGGCGGAACGCATCCAAAGAAACTAGATCCTGATAATATCTTACAATTTGGTTGCGGTGACGTAGCTCCTCAAAGGAGTGGGGAGGGACGAATCACCGAAACTTTGCCGCACGGTATGGGAATATATTCACTGGTACTTCCAATATCGGATAATATTCAAGTCCGACACATTCCTGGCCGGCTCAATGTCCTGGCCGACTCATTATCAAGGAGATGACAACTGATTCATATAAAGTTGTCGCTCAGTGAACCTTCCATCGGGTCGGTGGCCGATGGGGCTGTCCGATGATTGACCCTTTTGCTGGACCCAGAAGCATGGCTATCGATACTCTTACAATCAGCTTGGATGTAATCTGCGCATACGCCTTCCCCCCATCAGTCCTGATTATGAAGATAATTCAGACAATGAGAGGCACATACTACAAATAGTTCTGATTGCCCTACTAAGATGAAACAAAATCCTCGATCACTGATCAGCTAAATATGGCTACAGACGTACCCAGACAAGTTGTAGCGACCTCCATACCACTCAAGCAGTCGATATTACCACTGTTCCAACCATGTCCAAAGAAACTCTTCCTTCACGCCTGGCTCACTTTGGGGATGTTCTGATGAAAAAGGAGTTTGGAGTTTCAATCGTGGAGAGGATCGGAACAGCTGACGATCTTCCACTTTGAAGACATACGAGGGGAAATCGTGTGTTGTCAATAACTGCCGTCACAATGAAGTCACACCACTCTCAGCACCCATTTCCCGACCTTTAACATTCTCTTTATCTTTGATGACAAGACGTTAAACCCTGTTACAAATCAAGATATATCTTTGCGACAAGCAAATCTCTGGCTTGCGGTCCAATTTTGAAATATCCGGACCACGCTCACTCACATTATTCCCAAATTATATCTGGATTTTGACATGATCAAAGTCGTCTGAGTTTAAATCACCATCTTCCACTTTATTGAAGCAGTTATCATACAAGACTTGCAACTGATGATAACGCTGGCTTCAACATGCAGAGTGAGTGAGCTACATACCCGTAGATTCGAAATACATGCACTTCCATTCTGATGGTTCAATCCTTCTAATGACGCAACCTGATTTCCTTTCGAAGAACAGGCTGCCGTAACTAGTCAACCAACACATAACTATTTGCTCTCTCTTCTCGATCAAAGCGAATCTGCACGACCCAGCACGTGCCCTCAGATGCTAATTAAGACGCACGTAGACTATCTGCAGCAGCCGTACAAGACTATTCCTACCGCTGAAGACAGAAATGCAAGACATAACCCCACAAGCGTTTGCCGCTTGGCTAAAGGGAGTTATTATATCAAGCGTACTCTGCATTTTCATAGGGTCAGGTATGATTAATGAAGATTTCAGCTCACGAAACACGAGCGACTTCCATGAGCCTGACCTAGAATGCAATGTCACAACCCTGGACATAGTGGAGTCAACTGACTGGCACGCCCAGTTTACATTCCCTAGCTTCCATATGCGTAGCATGGCCTCGATAATGAGAGAGCTCAATCTCGTTGGGCTAGTGGTAGCTGCACAGACAGTGACCAAGCCCCATTCATGAAGACAAACCTTAGACCTGGCATAAACTTGCCATTTTCGCTGGATTTGCCTGAGAAACTGTTGATGGCGAGACAATAATCAAGGGATCTCCCTCGCACTTGTATACACAAATTGTATCTTGTTGTGCTAAACCAACGTTAAGAGAGGGTTAATCCTTTTTAGTAGAGCAATCATGCTCCTACTGGGTGACACAGATAGAGATTGGATACTCAGCATTTCCTCCTCATCTTAACTATTATCCTAATGTTAGTGTGATTAGATAATGTATTTGAAGGAGAGAGCAAATATGTAGTTAATTATGTTTCTCCTATAATACTTACCCGATCACATTACTAATAATCATTCATACCCTTCCCCGCAATGGGAGGATCCTATTACAAGCTTCGCTCAAGTAAAAACTGGTTGCATCCGGGTATACCGGTAGCCATCTAACGGGTAGAAAGTGAGTTAACCCGTAAGAGTTGCTTCAGTTTGTCTGTATCATATATAGACAAAAAGACGTTTATCGTCGTTCAGGGATGGCTGGATTCGGAGGTAGCAGAGAGTAATCCTAGTGTTAATGTGATCAGATAAGTATTTTCAAAGAAACATAATTTGTTACAAAATTTCCTTTCTCTTCTTTCATTTTATTACCATGCAAATTAACAACACGTTATTCAAATTTAAGGTTCAAAATCGCAGAAATATTATACAAATTGTTTTTATGACATCAAAAATGTGTCTGAGGAGAGAAAAAATTTATTATTTAAAAATAACACGAAATTGTTACAAGGTGCAGAGGTGACACTATTGCATATGTTTAATTAATTTCAATAGAACAGTCTAAATAGTCACTTTTAACCTTCTGAATCTTTGGAAATCACTAGTAGTTTATAGTCTGATTCCTACACTTCTCTAAAGCGTCCCTGTAACCCTTTTTCCCAATTGCACTTTCAATGTCACAAAGCACTTCATTAATCTTTTGCCAGTAGTCTTCAAACGCCTGTTGGCTACACTTTCCATCCACTGAATGGCCACTAATATGGTTCCGGTATAAACGAATGCGCTCCACATTGGCTTCTAGCGTTGTGTCTCTCGTCGGTTGATCTGTTGGAGGATATCCCCATCCCGTTGATGGAGAAGGAACCGAGCTGACATTTCTTATCAATGTGTACAACAGCGAAATGTCAAACTGGTCCACTGTTCCCACATACTGACCCTGAGGATCTGGGAAAACTACCTTACTTTGATCCTTGTTCAGTAGAGCATTCTGATACTGTCCTGGTTTCACCTGTCTCCTGCTGGTTAAGTTGGATTTTCTGGCTTTAATTGCCTGGTAAATGTCTGTGTACCCGGCTGGAACATGGTTAAGAAGAATGGTCCTCAGAACCTCACTACAAATGGTTCGGAGAGCGAGTTCTATACGGAAATGGTTGATGTGCTCCTGGGTAATGGGTAATGCTTTGTCCTGTAAAATAGTAAAAGATGCATATAAATGAAGACGAAAGGTAACAAAAAACACATTTATAATATAATTATTGACTCATGATCATATTTAAGCAAGGGTAGAAATAGCAGACTACATGAATTGCAATATATCTTGACAAGTAATGTCTAAGGGAATGTTTCATGAAAAATGACCATTATAATTGGATATATATGCAGATATCAAAAGTGACATACCAAGTTGACTTAAAAATCTAAATTTTAACTTAACTACACCGTTTCGTCAAACCTGCATAAACATTTTGGGCCATTTATATTTCCTGCTCAGGTAATCACAAAGGTTGTTTATTGTTCTAACCGTCTAAAATATGATCTACATACATGAGATGTTGCCTCCTTCACAAAATTCGTATGCATGCCCGCTGATGCCACTATCTAAATTTAGATACAGGCTTGTTACACATTTGTATTTATCTCATGACTATACTATGTTATTTATGTTAATGGACCCATATCAATTTATTTTGGTATTACATCAGTCAATAGCACCTAGTGACCAGGTCTCAGCAAGGGTTGTAAAAATATTTAAAAATATTATGCAGCTCATTTAGTCAGTTTCATTTGAAATTAGTTCTCACTGTCGACCATGTGTTTGCCTTGACACTCTAGATCTTTTAGGTGCCTTAACACTGTAGATAATGTATGTGCCTTAACACTGTAGATCATGTGTGTGCCTGAACACTGTAGATAATATGTGTGCCTGAACACCAGATAATGTGTGTGTCTGAACACTGTATATCCTGTATATACCTTAACACTGTAGAATAGTATGTGCCTTAACACTGTAGATAATGTGTATGCCTTATCACTGTACATAATGTGTGTGCCTTAACAAACACCAGATAATGTGTGTGTCTGAACAATGTAGATCCTTTATACACCTTAACACTGTAGAATTATATGTGCCTTAACACTGTAGATAATGTGTGTGCCTTAACACTGTAGATAATGTGTGTGCCTTAACACTGTAGATAATGTGTTTGCCTGAACACTGTAGATAATGTGTGTGCTTTTACACCGTAGATAATATATGTGGCTTAACACTGTAGATCATTATGTTCCTTAACACTGTGGATAATGTATGTGCCTTAACACGGGAGATAATGTATGTGCCTTAACACTGTAGATAATGTGTCTGCCTGAACACTGTAGATAATGTGTCCGACTGAATACTGTAGATAATATATATGCCTTAACCATGTAGATAATGTATGTGCCTTAACGCTGTAGATCATGTGTGTGCCTTAACACTGTAGATAATGTGTGTGCCTTAACACTGTAGATAATGGTTCTGCCTGAACACTGTAGATAATGTGTCCGCCTGAACACTGTACATAATATATATGCCTTAACAATGTAGATAATGTATATGCCTTAACGCGGTTCATCATGTGTGTGCCTTAATACTGTAGATAATGTGTGTGTCTGAACACTGTAGATCCTTTATATACCTTAACACGTTAGAATAGTATGTGCCTTAACACTGTAGATAATGTGTGTGCCTTAACGCTGTAGATAAAGTGTGTTCCTCAACACTGTAGATAATGTGTGTGCCTTGACACTGTAGAAAATGTATGTGCCTTAACACTGCAGATAATGTGTGTGCCTTAACACTGTAGAATCGTATGTGCCTTAACACTGAAGATAATGTGTGTGTCTTAACGCTGTAATAATGTGTGTCCCTTAACACTGTAGATAATGTGTGTGCCTTAACAATATAAATAATGTGTATGCTCTAGCACTGTAGAATCGTATGTGCCTTAACGCTGTAGATAATGTGTGTGCCTTAACACTGTAGCATCATATGTGTATTAACACTGAAGATAATGTATGTGCCTTAACACTGTAGATAATGTGTGTGCCTTAACACTGTAGATAATGTATGTGTCTTAACGCTGTAGATAATGTGTGTGCCTTAACACTGTAGAATCGTATGTGCCTTAACTCTGTAGATAATGTGTGTGCCTTAACTCTGTAGATAATGTGTGTGCCTTAACAATGTAGATAATGTGTGTGCCTTAACACTGTAGATAATGTGTGTGCCTTAACACCGTAGATAATGTGTGTGCCTTTACACTGTAGATAATGTATGTGCCTTAACACTATAGAATCGTATGTGCCTTAACACTGTGGATAATGTGTGAGCCTTAACACTGTAGATAATGTGTGTGCCTTAACACTGTAGAATCGTATGTGCCTTAACACTGTAGATAATGTGTGTGCCTTAACACTGTAGATAATGTGTGTGCCTTAACACTGTAGATAATGTGTGTGCCTTAACACTGTATATAATGTATGTGCCTTAACACTGTAGATATTGTGTTTGCCTGAACACTGTAGATAATATATGTGCAATAACACTGTAGATCATTATGCCCCTTAACACTGTAGATAATGTGTCTGCCTGAACACCGTAGATAATATATGTGCCTTAACACTGTAGATCCTTTATGTGCCAAAACACTGTACATAATGTATGTGTCTTAAGACATTTTTTGTCGAACAATGTGTACCCACTGCGAAGTAGAAAACATTTATAAAAATGTCTGACTTCATCTGCTCAGTTCTACATTTATTTCAAACCCTTGACCCATTGATATTCAGATTGAAGAGGTGTCAGTGTTGCAGATTAATGGGGTAGACAATTTCCCTGATTTGTATAAACAATTAAATATGTCATTTTCCCGGGTATTGTCCCCATATAACTTATCATCCTAAGATAAATATGTTAATAGTTACCTGATCTTCGAACCAGAATTTCAGCACATCATATGACGACACCATGTGACCCTCGTCATGGGAATAACAAGGTAATTCTTCCCATTTCTGTAGCTCTGATACAGGGAACATTCTCTCTAAATGGTCCCCATCAGACTGGGGGCACTGAATGTACCATTCAAACTGCAGGCTTGAGCCAAGGCATCCAATTATTTTGGAAAGATTGTTACTGATGAACTGCCTAACTTGGAGACAGATATTATGGTCAGGGTTTTCATCTCTGCTACTCATTCTTGTAACCCTTGCAAAAATAACATATTCCCTGAAATGCAGAGTCAGTACATGAGTGCGGTTGATTTCAAAGACGCAACAACCACAGAAAATGAGCTTTTCCAAGTTTTTCCGAGCTATGGGCCATTGGGTTATAGAGGCAGCAAGAAGCCTATGGAAGATTGGAGACGGCAAGAACTTTTCTGTAAAGACGTAGCACAGAACTGATGAGCTCTTGATCTGAACATGTGGCTCAGGGCAGATGACCTCTCTTGGTGTTGCTTCACGGAGCATGCATGGAGCAAGGAAGTAATTTTCCTCCTGAATATATAAATGTATCCGTTTTTGTGGGATATTTGATAGATGTGAACATGTTTAATCTGCAGTAACATTGACCTATATGAATAATATACTTGGGCATGGACCTTGGCTAGAATTTCCAGGAATATACGATAAGTCTGTGTCTTCTGTCATTTCATAATTATCAACTGCCAAGAATTGAAACCATCTCATATATTAATGAAAAATTCAAACATGCCAAATTTTGTAAAAACAGGTAATAAATTTTATATGGTTGAGGCTACATGTTCAAAAGTTCACTATAAGTGCAGAAATGTTTTTTTCATAGACTTTGACCTTGAACGTAATTATGGACAGAAGATAAATAAACTTACCTCATACACTGTCAAGATATGCTCATATGGTAAATGTGGTTAAATTCGTAATAAATATTTGCGGATAAAACATTTTATTGAACTAGCATCATTCAGGCTATTCTTCACTTACATCCACCAAATGAATTTGATATAAAAATATACATTCATACTTGTTTGTGTTATCATGCTCACTAGCCAGCACAGTTTAATACCTAAGTAATGGCCCTTCACCTTAAAATCAATTTTAGAGTTCTGGCTATCAAATTTTGTATGGCACTGTAACTAAATATAATGTCTATTATAAATTAATTTTATATGCACAAGACAATGTCTTCATGGGCTCAACTAGTTCAAAAATGCAATTCAGTGCCCAATTACTTGACGCCAAGTTCAATTAGATATGTTTTCAAAATCCTTTAAAAACGTGCGGATTTGCTGGTTGATGAGATATGCACCAATCATATTCAAAATAAATTTCATATTGTGAGTTTTTTTTATAGTAAAAACCCTATGTCAAGGCAACCATTCATTCAAAAGTATTAGTGAAAAAAATATTCGAAATGGCCACGAAAGTGATATGCTGGAGGTCAGATGAACAACATTTATATTCAGAAAGTTTCAAAGTATATAAACATTAAAGTCTCAAGCAACATGTATAAAAGATATTACCCGGTGCACACAAGTTCGGCCCATGTACGACATCGACAATAGCTTGTGATATTCGTGTGCAACTGGAATGTTTCTAAGTCAAGCAAACTTTCTTCAGATTGTTCCCTATGACCGCCTAACCGCAGGGAAACTTAGGGCACCCATTACAGATCAAATATCATCGTACTAGTAGCCTGTCCGCCGGTCACCCGAGCTATAGTTTGAAATGCCAGAAACACGTGTCTTGGTGATTTGATTCCTTCTTGGTCACTTATTTGCCATGAAAACTGTTGAACGTTGCTTTCATTTGGTTGCTGAGTCACCAATCCTCGTAGTCGACCTCGAATTGACAAACCCGCCTGCGATCCCAGATTTTTCAACCGATTCTCAGCGGCGCTTTTGATGCCATCAACGACTCGCATTGCAACTTGTTTAGCAATTGGTGCAGCGCGCGAGGCCAACACCGCGAGTACCTTTGCGGCTCTTGCGAACAATCCCCGAACGACATCGCTGACGCCATTTCCATAATATGTTGCGTGAACTAGTCTTCTCGCGTTGACAACACGCACGGACGTTACACTCCACGTACGACCGTCATTGTATACATTATATTTCAGGTTGATCTCTAATATATAGTCGTATAATCAGGGTCTCCCCGCACAGATCCAATAAGTGCCCGTCCTGATCCACCAAGGAAAGAACTTCATGCGCGAGTCGGGGATTTCTGCATGGAAGATACATGGGCGCCGCTTGGTGTCCAGCGGGGACAAACCACCTTGGTGCAACGGTACACACCCATTCGATGTTTCCGCGAACGGATAAGATTTGTCGGGTGCATGAATTCACACTGCTCGCGTAGACATTCCACATACATGTTGTGCCGGAAATTCTTTTGCACATCCATGAATGGAAGTCCTTTGGCTTTCTTTAATGTTTTTACCAGAGCCGTCACAGGGGAGGCCCAAGCCAACCATGATAGAGTAAATTTTATTCACAGTCTCACGTGTTCCTTAATGAGCTTGCCCGCGCATTCATCACGACATTTTTCGTAAAATTGCTGAACAGCGGATGGTCCTTCGGATACTCGCTCGTGTCGAATTCGTTGACGAGTGATGCCTCACCCAAGCCCGCGTAGCGTCATCGGTGGTGATGTGCAGCAGCAACGAGTCCGTATCAGAGTACAAAATCTTTACATTGTCACATTAGCGAGGTTTGAACTTGTTATAATAAAACTCGTACATGAGCAGCTTCGACAAATCCAGCACTTACGCGCCAAAGTAGATGGGTTTCGTACACTTAAGCCGCAATTTATTGCTGTGGGTTAGGGTTAGGGTTCGCCATCAAATATCTTGCGTCATTCAAACGCCAGGTCCCCTCTGAGTCTGCAAAGTTTCTCTTGTTCACTGTCCCAGACGAGTTCAACGCGAATTGGTTTTTGCAGGTTTTCCATTGTTTTCCCGAACACGGTATTACTCATAAGTGTAAGAATGTCCTTTTCATATTAGTTTGACTGAGTCATCCACGCGCGCTAACGAAACTGGAACTCCCGGTGGACTTTACACGCAAGCATTCTCCACCGCAGATACAACTACAGGTTTCGTACGTGGACAACATAGTTGATCGCACACTGGTATATTGACAACCACTCGCGGAGCACCGACAGCGCCTAACAGCCTCAAAGATATCTGCGAGCAGCAGCATGTTGGTGCACAGGAACAAATCATAGTAGTCACTGAGATTTCGACAATCAAACGCTGCCAGACATTATTCGCGTGCGCGTAGTCGTTGGCGGAATTGCCTTCGCGGGACAACGATGAATAAAAGGCATCAATCGGTAGCTATTGAATTTCAGAAAAAGTTTGGCAGTTGCTCATGTACTTATACGAGTAAATGCCTTTGCTGATAGGCAAACTGAACCTGACAGTTTTAGTTTCATCGACATCGGGGGTAAGATCACATGTCGATGAGTAATCATAAAGCTGTGGTCACCGTTCGCTGCAAGGCTGCTCACAGGTTTGGCCAGGCTGGAATTGAGAAACTGCAAAAGTGACTGAACTGCGTGTATTTGGATGTTGTTGGGGATACCAGTTATTACCGCGTTAGAGGTTGTTGCGATTCCTTGCATGATCAAGTGGCCATCATAACCGCGCAAGTTATGAAGCACAACCGTAATTCTTGTTTTTCCGGAGTAAATTCGCAGCAACAGATTGCATGCGTTGTGTGCGACTTCTCAGTACGTACCAGTGATGCGGCAGTGATTGCAAGCCATTCCATCAGTGAAGCTGAGAGTTTTATTACAGATCCAGCATTTAGTATCAGTGGAAAACTCGCAAATATCATCATCAGTCAAAATCATATCCACGGGTGAGGAAAGTTGTTGCCAGATCCATTTCGCGGTAACCTCAAGCGATCTGATAAACACGTGAACTGAGCCCCCGCCACGATATAATATTTGTAGCACAGTCTCTCCATGGCATCTGAAAACAAGGTAGCAAATCCCGCATTGGATTTGTTCAGCAACTTCGTATTTGACTGAACCACATGGGTTCAAGGAAGTGAAGCTTTCAAGCGAACGTTCAGGCTTTTAAAGTCCGAGTAATGACCGACTTGACCTACCTTCATCTTCCGTTGCAGCGCAGTGAATTTAAAAAATTCTTGCCGGGTTCTGGCATAATTGTACGCTGCGGATTTTTGCCGACTCCACCGTAGTAAAAGTCATGGTCGTCAAAGAATTGTCTGAATACATGCATGCAACGTTGACACGGGAATATTTTCGCGTTATGCTTGCACCATTCAGGGAAAATCTTTTATCGACACATAGTGGTACTGCGCTTTTTGACCCAGTAACAGCAACAAATCAACGGTAAAACGCCTGCTTGAATCTTTGTTTTGTGCGTGTAGGGATATCCGAATCGACTGAAGGCTATTGTTCCCAGCGAACAAATTAACGGAGATGTCAGTGACTTGTACAGGAAATTCTATGTTACCGAGCTCGAGTTCACCCAAGTTCTGTTGGTATTTTCGAGGCAGATCTCTATTATCGCTTGAGGGATGCAACGCGGACAAGATCGCCCATTCGAAACATCAGTTGTCATTGCTTTGTTTTACATTTATTACTGCTCGCCGCGGAATACACGCTGGCGTTGGAATATAACTCGACCCACGAAAAAGCTTTTACGGGGATAACCTGCAGTTCAAGATCACAGCGAAAATAATCGCGTGATGTTTTGGTTTTGAGATCTTTTCGTGTATGAAATTGGCATGAAAAAGTCTGCAGCCAGAGTAATGTTCACCTTGAATCCGGATGTGGACGTGAGTGGCGTTACCCCCGCGTGCTGTAATATTGACTTGATTCCAGGACGCATCTTTAATGGAAGTTTCTCAGCGTCATTTTCTGGTTTGTATATTATTGCCCGGTAATCTTCAAAGTCACCAACTTGCTTGTGACGCTTAAACTCGGGGAATTGGACTCGCTGGTGATCATACACGGCAGCCTGGGCGGCAATAGTAGATGCGATGCGCCGGCGGTATTGTTCATGAGTGTCCAACCGTGCTATTTCAGCTAGCCTGGCCTGTGAAGGAATTTTGATACTTAACTGTGCTGCCATTGTACAAAGCTGTTTTACGGTCGGACGCGGCTCATCCGGGGAAAGTCCTAACATTACAAGTATGTCTGCTATTGCTGCACCTCTCGGTGATCTTATTTCATGGTCTCGAGCAAATATTTTGAGTTTATTCATGGCTGGCGTTCTCTTATAATAAAAGTACTATCTAATTGTATATTCAGTCAATACATTTTGGTAATATTATTTTTACTTTACCAGGATTCGCAACCCCAATTGCCTGGATCCTAGATATTATTTCATCAACTTCTGTGCTTTTCTCGACGGCATCATTGACCTCAAAAACATGGTTGGCTTTTTCCTGGACGTCATCGATGTTTTCCACATTTGTGTTGGTAAGTCTTTGCCGGCGCGCGTGATAATACTTGCGAACAGATCTGCATGGCCTGCATAGTTGATTACATGACTTGACTCAAATGCCGCATGTGAGGCATGGTCTAGCGCCTGTGCTAACACGTAACGCGAGCGCGTGTTATTTACAATATTCGTAATGGCATGCTCTGCTACAAAGTTCATATTTTCCAAAAATACACATTTGCATTTGTTACATCCCTGTGGCATTGAACTTTTTATATACATGAGGATTCTTCAATAGGATTTTTTTTTCCTGTTCTTTTATCAGTCGCCTTCGTTTTATCTCTTAATGTGCATACAGCGGTATATGAGCCAGGGGAAGACAATCTAGATGATAAGTTAAAATTTTATGGAGTCCATCAAGCGATGAACAATATGCTTGTGTTATGTAAATTCGAAATTGTAAATCAGGATTTTGTAAATATTTGTAAATAAACAGACTTTTTTCCAGAGTTATCATAAAATTGATTTACAAAAATTAATAAAATTAAAATCAAGTCGGTCTCGGCCCAAATGAGCTCAAATGATCCATCATCGAGTTTTGCACCAACCCGAATACGGCCAGACTTCGCACGTTTGTATCCAACAATAGCAAATATCCAGGAGTGCTGTTATATCTCTGGTATGGTTTTTGCTTCATCGGACTTGGAAACGGCTTCGGAATATGTCTCCCATTGTCTGCGCTGCTCCGCTTCTGCCGCGCTGAGCATCAATTCGTATTCCTCATGCAACTCGGGTGTGGGTGTAATTGGTATATTATGTACTGAAGGCATTTTTTCTAATTGATTTTCCCTTGGTAATCTTCGCTTATCGTCACTATCATTGCTATCTGTATTATCTTTACTGTCATCATCGTTATCTGTGCTATCTTTGCTATCATTACTATCTGTGTTATCTTCGCTTTGTATACTGGGTATACATGGTGACTCAGTCAACGTCAACGATTTAACATTTTCTAGCACAACATCATATAATGCCTCACCGACTTTTTGACCTGCAAGTTCTAAAGAAATTCCTAATTTGGTTAATTTTTCAATATGCTCCGGATACATATTTAAAAATCATACAGCTCCTTTTGAACCTCTTTGATAAACCGAAAGGATGCATTAAGGCTAAACAGCGATTTGACCTTTTCTGTTACAAACACACCACTGCTCAGGTAATTTAATTCCCGCATTACTCACAGTCGCGATTTCCTATACAATACTATATGCGTCAAATAGCAGTGCTTTCAACGTTTGTATATATACCTGCTGTGATTATTTAATATAATATTTGTACACATGTATCAAATATGCGAGATAACACAATGATGTTCTAACGCTGTTCCAAAAATAAATGCTACAGACATAGCTTATCAAAAACAACACTGGGACCCTCAAGTGGAGGGCTAGCAAAGCGGTCTGCGCGCACATGCGGGATCGTGTGCGGGTTTATTTTTTTTATTTTTTATTTTTGTAAACACGTTCTCTCGCGTGTTCGTGTGCACCGGGTAATCGTGGGCACTCGTGTTTGTCGCGGGGGCAAAGTCATGGGGGGGGGGTAGAAGGCTCAGACCAGGATCGGTAATAAAAATCTCAAATTCCCATAATGTAACTACTTCTTCATTTCTGCCATTTTTCAACATTATTCGCATTGCTTTTACAAATTATCACGTATGTCAACCTTTTACTTTTAGACTTCACTGAACAAAACATTGAATATAAAAAACAAACTTCTCAAGAAAGTATACGGTGTACAAATCATAATTATAGTTTGTATACGTAGGTTACGTATACAAAAATTTAAGTGTACGAACGATGACAGAGATTACAGTTGTTTGCAAAGTATATATGTTGCTGGTAAATGTTTTCCAAGCCATTTTAGTAGAGTCAGCAGAATGTCATATCTGTTTCTTTTCTATATGCATTCAATTTTTTTTTCGAACTCCTTCTATTTTATTTATCATTTACTATTTCTTCTATCACTCTCTTTTAAGGTTTTAGCAGGTAAAGCAGTAAGATAGAAAACACATCATTATTCATCTAAAGAAATTTCTTCAAATATAAACCTTTGGCATGTCATAACATTTACTTGTTGCATCATGGGGTTAGACACATTTTGATGGCAGTTTAAACTGACCTTTATTTCATATCCATCCTCATTGTATGACCTGGGCTTGGCAATTATGTTCAATTGTTCCATAAGTAGTAAAATGTGTTCCTTATTGTCATGGAAGTCAGGATTGTTCTCTTTTGTCCATATGGCATCTTGAAAAGAGGATAGTCATTACATTGGTAAATGCAGTATTCATAAGATGCAGTTATGAAGATAACTTAGAAGAAAAACAGTCCTTCAGAAACTTCAAAATAAATTCTTTCAAATAAACACCTGTAGTAAAAAAAACATTGTCTTTGAATTATGTTTTTCTATTTGTTATATACATCACTATGGAAGACGCAAATAATTGGTTACTTTTATGAAATGAAATCAATTACTGCGCTATTACAAACATGTTAAGCCTGTATAGCTCTGATAATAATAACACTATTCTTGAACGGTGGCATTACCACAGCAATTATCTTCGAAGTTTGCTTTATAATATTCATGGAAAGGCTAGAGCGTATTTAATTTTCATCGCTATTTCTTCATAAAACTTTAAACAAGTATTTAACTAGGTAAGTGCATAAAACATTAAAATAATACATCCTGAAAACCAAGAATTTAATATGGAAACAAACTTTGGAAGATATAAATTTTTAAATAACATATTAATAGTGATTGCTAAGATCAATGTTGACAGATTTCAAACGAAACCCTACTTTACATACAATCAACACAGTTATGGAGAAAGAATTTCACCATCTGATGTTTTTTCCACATAAAGCAACAAAATGTACCAGAATCACAACAAATAATACCAGTGAAGCCGACATTAAACATTTCAAAGACGAACAATACAAATAACAATATGTTTGATTGAGCTCCAAGTACTCTTGGTGTTATGAGTCCAAACATGCTTTGATTAAATATACCCACTCCTTTAAGCAATAGAGTACTAGTATATCAGTGGTGTTTGTGTGTCTGTCTTTATTACATGTACGTGCGTGCATACATATACAGTCTTCTCGCTATCTTTTGAAGTAGGAAGCTCAACATTAAAAGCACAAGGCTAAGTCAAAGCAACAAGATAACAAAATTATATTATAGTGTTGTAAAAGTACACGGCTCATCTGGAAAAGTAAACGGTAATTTAATTGATAATGGGGAGGCTACATACATGTGTCTGTCCATCACATTACATGCATGTGTCCGTCCATCACATTACTTACATGTCTAAGTCCATTCCATTACTTACACGTGTCCGTCCACCACATTACTTACATGTGTCCGTCCATCACATTACTTACATGTATCCGTCAATCACATTACTTACATGTGTCCATCCATTCCATTACTTACATGCGTCCGTCAATCACATTACTTACTCGTGTCCGTCAGTCAAATTACTTACATGTGTCCGTCCATTCCATTACTTATATTTGTCCGTTCATCACATTACTTGCATGTGTAAGTCTGCCTCATTATTTAAATGTGTTCCTCCATCACATTACGTCCGTCCGTCTCATTACTTACAAACTAATAAACTTGTATTACCATTCATGATATAGCGGTCAAACTTGGCAAGTGACTTCACAATAAAACTTCAAACACACTCCAACGAAAACTAATGTTATTGCATTGATGTTTAAGGCGAACAGGTTTCCTTCCTATAATTTACTTCCATGAAATATATACCCATTCTAACCACCTTACCGTACCCTTGGAGTCACAGTAAGGGGCAGTAACTCCGACACGGCAAGGAAATTAATTGTAAACAATTATGCTAATGACACTGTCTTACCTTCCCGCCACCCCATGCACTTCTACTACTATGTAATTGTAGATACATATTTTGATTCACCCATATGTTCCAGTAATACAGACAATTAACAATAACAGTAATAATGCAGATGAATTATGGTGTTTGATGTGACCAGATCTGCTATGAAGGTGAGGAAACATTACTGCTATAACAGTAATTTAGATATCTTTAGCTAAACTACAAATAGCAAAACTAGCTGCACTACATTACTATAATAAATCTTTGGTACAAATTGAATAATTTCACGAAGTAAACAATTACCAATGATGTAAACGAGAACTGTTGGTGTCTGATGCAACAAGCCTTAAAATGAATGAGAAATTGTTCGCTATACTGACGAAACTTTTAGAATAATATAACTAATTAGTAATATATCAGTTTTATAAATATAAACGAAAAAGAGAATATGAACATCTTCCTCTTGCACATCTATTGTATACACTGTAATACACAAACATAACACGTAGCTCATAACGTTGATACACGTCATTTGATGTTTACTGTTAAGTACCTTTATAGTAGATGCATTCGGATAAATATAATTAAAATCTGACGTAGGGCCGATTTTAGTCAAAAGTGAACCTAATCCTTTAATAAGGAAGTCTCATTTTAATAATATGTCGTATATAAAAAAGAAAGTTTCAAACCAATCAGTTCTGGAGACAGTTTTCCACTCTCCTTAAACTCAAACCACTTGTTAGAGACAGCTGGGATACTTCTCAGGACAAACATCTCAGCAGTGATGAGAGACTTGAGGGCATCAATCATCCACTGTGGGTCCAACACAATCTTGTCTTTCAATAATTCCATGCTGTGGATGGTATAAAAAATATAAACGACACATGAGTTCCAAACTATGCCAGCTCCTGCTTTTGTCTGAGACTCATGGAAAACATTTATTCGTAAATACTCAGTAATCAAGCTATAATTTTATCTCATAGCAAGTCAGTGTCACTTCTCAATACAAATGTAGCAATCTAACTCATAATACACAGCACCTCATATACAGGTTAAACAGTTCCAAACAATCAAAGCCTTTAATGATGACAAAATACAAACAAGATATGCACTTATGCATATAGTGTGTATGAGCCAATCATAGTATGAAGCGGTGCTAACCATATTAGACCTTAAAACTGGAAAATTCTCTCTTAAGCTTAGACATTTTCTCTCTCTCTTTATATATATATATATATATATATATATATATATATATATATATATATATATATATAATATATATATATATATATATATATATATATATATATATATATATATATATATATATATTCGGTTTCTGATTTCTTAACACAAAACATATGGGAAAATGTATTCTTACACACAATATCTTATCTCACTGGCATTTCGGCCATTTCAAGCTTTTGCGCAATACATGTAGCTAAAAATCCGAGCTTATTACAACAAATAGTAGAAACGTTTGAAACAAATCAAAAACTCTTACACCAGCAAAACACCTGAAATAAATAATTACTATATTGGTGTCTTAGGTGCGCTGCATTGGTTTCACACAAAAAACTGCATTTAACAATTCAATCATTTATAATTGAATATACTTTCCTTCCAAATAGAAGAACGATTTGGCTTGCAATTTTATTATAAGCAGACGTTCATTATCAAACACCTCACATGAATATTGCAATTTGATGACACTTAAAGCCACTGCCAAAAAGTCAAGTTATTCCGCATGTCGTCAATTTAGCTGATGAGACTGATTATCTTTGAAGTAACTAGTATATAAAACTGACCCTAAATTTGGTTCCTGTAGTAATTGTAATATTCTTAAAACAACATAGAACACACCACTTCTCAGTGAAACTAATAATTACATGGGGTATACCAGTTTCAGATAGCAGAAAGTCTACATGCTTATGAGTAGTAATAGGTGGGTACTGGTCAAAGATGGCACTTGGGGGTCATACGGGATTTTAACGTTAGGGGTGGCACTATAGGGTCAGGTTGGCACTATGGGGTCAAAAGTGAAAAAGTTTATAGGGTCAGGGATGGCACTATGGGGTCGTACGGGAATTTAGCATTAGGGGTGGCACTTGGGGGTACAAAAGGCAATCATGGAAAGAAATTAATCTTTTTCTTGTAAAATGGGTGGTCCTGATAAGGACTATTGGAGGAGGAGGATTATTTCCTCCAACATTGTGTGAAGAAACTTAGGAAGGTGGTGTGAGATCTTTTTTCCTTGGTTGGAAGTGTTGGTGGTAAAGAATCAGGTAGCCAGTCAGGATGTTTAATCCGCCTGAACTTATCCTGAATTTTCATCCAACTTAAATTAAGGCGTTGGAATTCCTTTTCTTTCCTGGCCTGTTCTTTCTTGGATCGTTCAAGAGCCCACAAGATCTTAATGTGGGTTACTTCCTTTTCTAAAACTTTCTTTAACAATACCTTCACCATGTGAAGGTTCACCTCTTCGCGCCTGACGTTACTGGCGGGTGGATAAATATAACAATCTTCCTGAACTCGGTTCAGGAAGTACTCCACCTCATCCAGTAAATCCAGGCTCTTCTTGATGAACCCCACACGGCAAGGGGTTGAGGAAGTTTTTTGTCTTTCCTCCACCAAGACATCAGTCACCAACCTTCTCGCTGAAATGAGAGCCGCTAGTTGGCTGGTGACGTATGGTTTGGTGGCAGGATATCTCCACCAATACTCCAACCTTTCCATCAAGGACTCCACATCGACCATTCTATCCCAAGCTTCTTGTAACAATTCAACAGAGTTCATTCTTGTAGAGTGAAAGTGTGAATGGCGCAACTGTGGAAGGCATCGCTTTATATGCTAGAAGCGCGGACGTGATAGAAAACATCCCCCCTTTTTTCCCCAAAAAGAAACCATACATAGAAACAAAACACACAACATACTATCCTTTTTTTATATTTTTTTTATATCAAACATACTCTATACAAACATACCCACATTCATACAAAAATATATATGGCAATCATAGAAAATTAATCTTTTCTTGTAAAATGGGTGGTCCTTAAAAGGACCTTTTGTTTTTTTTTTTTTTTGCTATTTTTTTAGCAATGACATCTTTTGCTAGGTCTTCTTCTTATTCTTCTACTTCTTCTTACTTCTTCCCCATATATCAGTACTCTTTTCAAACATCCTTGTCTTTCAATGTATATTCTTCTTTCCCAGTAGGTACTTTCATCAATTCTAGTGACTGCCCATGATGCTCTAACATACATGGAATAGTTAGGATTGAAGAGCATCCCTGACACAATGCTTGAAGCTTCTACTGTAGTCCACATGATTCTTCTTTTTTTAGGTAAAGCTTTATGAGACAAGTGGTGGTATATATATACCTTATGATCGGATTGAAATGCATCGAAATGAACTACCAATACAATCGCGCGTTACAAGAGGGTCGGCTTTTCTTCCAATGGGAAGATAGTAGGGGTATGACGTCATCTCGTGTATAAAGGTATCGTAGCGTTCGTAGGGCTTATTACTTTTTCGACAACCTTCATGGAGACCGGAAAGACAAGTATGTATTGGAGTGAGCCTTCAATGATTAATGCTGCTGCTTTGCTGAACTTCCGGCCGGAAGACTTTGATTTAGATTTTCTAAATCAAAATTTTGAGTCTGAGACTACTACTACTACTGCTACTGTTGTTGCCACACCAGTGATGGATGAATTAAAAAAGAAACAACAGGAAGAGATGGAAATTTTTTTAAAGAAACAGCGAGAGGATGAAGAAATCTTTCTTCTTCAGCAGCGGAAAGAAGAAGAAGAAGAAGAAGAGAGAAGAAGAAAAAGTGAGGAAGAAATCAGACAACAGTTAGAAGAGGAGGAGGAGAAGGAAACAGCAAAGGAAGGCAGTCCTGAAGAAAAAATGGTGAGTCTTTTAGAAGAGATATATCAGAGTTGAAATATCTGAGGGAATTATACAAATATTCTTTGGCTCAACCACCTAAACGAAAAAGACCATCACGGGCTAAACATTCCAAACCTACCAGTTCTAGTGAGATGCCACCACCACCACCACCACCACCAGTGACTATCACCATGAGCAAAACACCAGCAGTAGCAGCAGGATTTGGATTGGGTCGTGGTAAAGGACTACGACAATTGAAGTTGATTAGGTCAACGTCATAAGTTTGTTTTAACCAAACAACAAAAACAAACACCCCAACGGTCCTTCTAAGGGCCCCCCCCCCCCAGATTTCTAGAAAAGAAATCAAATTGCCAAAATCAAGTAAAACTTTAAAAAATCCCATTGTGTTGTATATAAGTGTGAGTGCGTGCGTGCGTGCATCCATACTCTAAAACAAAATAACACAAAATCAATTACTTTTTTTTCCAGTCTGGTGTATTCTGCCATTTTTTACAAAATAATTCACCAATAACATATAACACCACACTCAAAAAAAAAAAAAAACAAAGTTCATTTGCTTTTTTTCACTGTCTGTCTCTTTTGTTCTTCTTGAATTTCTTCTTCATAGGAATCCTGATCGTCACTGGAATCATATTTTCCTTTTCTTCTTCATTCTCACTGTCTTCCATCCTTCTCACTCTCTTCTTACTTTTCTTGATGATATGTTCTTCTTCTTCTTCTAGGTTTGAAGATTCTTCGGCTTCCTCCCTCTCCTCTGGTAGATTTTCTTCTTCTTTCTGAGTGCACTCCGAAGACCAATGTCCTGGTCCTTTACAATGATAACAGATATCTTTTGTTTTCTCTCTCTTTTCTTTTTTTAGGTTTCGACGTTGTGGGCATTCTGGAGCCCAATGTCCTTTCTCTTGACAGATATAACAAGTATCTTGACTTTTATCTCTGATTTGATGTTGCCGTTGTGGACATTCTGGAGCCCAATGACCTTTCTCTTGGCAGATATAACAAGTATCTTGACTTTTATCTCTCACTGTTCTTCCTCGGGCTAGATAATCCCAATTATACTCAGAAGGATGTCCTTTCTTAGAGTATTGATTTTTTCTTCTTCTTGACTCTTCCGTCTTTACAGTTTGAAAGTTCAATCACCAAAGACTGATTCTGAAGGTACGAAGGTCTCTCTTTATATACTCTCCTCTCTCTATATAAAGGTACCTGGGTGAAAAAACTGAATCAGTTTCAAAGTAAACTTTAAGAAGAAAAGATCATCCCCAAACCATGAGAAACCAGAAGAAGAAGAACAAGAAGAAACAAAGAGACCACGACGACGAAGACATTCCGTGCCACCTGAAACACCAAGTCCATGCAAGTGACTTCGAAGAGGAGATGAGTGAACCTGAAACCTTACCACCTTCAAAACCACCCAAAACAAAATCCACCACTACCAACACCTGAACCCCAGACCAAGAAACACAATCAAGTACTTTGACTCCTCCTGAAAATTATGTTCGGATTCGAGAGACTCAAAAAATTACCTCTCGAAAATTTAAAACTACAGCTTACACTCACACAGTGCACTTCAAAGACTTCAAGTCCGAAGTACCTCCCGAGAAAGCAGCGGGGTTCATTACCGATTTGTGGGGTTCTGTGTTACAGAACCTTAAAAACCAATGTGGAGCCAAAGAAGATGATCGCTTGAGACTGGCCATCCATCACGACAATTTGAAGAGTCCCGTTTGGATCGAGTTCAGTACCCCGGCAGAATTAACGCCAGACAAAGTCATGTCCAAAATAGAACATGTTCAACAATCGAATGACAAGTTTACCATTACCGATGGAAAGGCCACACTCTACATGACACACGTTGCTCCACCTCGAGGAAGTGGACGAAGTAGGAAACCGTTATTGGTGGACGATCTTCGTACTACCAAACGTAGTGTCGTCCAAATTGACAATACTCAAGACCAGATGTGCTTGGCTCGAGCTATTGTGGTGGGGCGTACGTTTGCCAACAAGAACGAGAGTAAAGAATGGAAAAAAGCCTGGGAGAGCATTCGACAATCGGACAGAGCCCAACAACGAAAAGAAGCAGAACTCCTGTTACAACAAGCGGGTATCCCTAAAGAGACCGTGTGTGGTATTTCTCAAATGCAGAAACTTCAAGATGTTTTGGCTCCTCACTATACTTTGAAAGTTCACCCTGAAGAAGTGCGCGGAGATATGCTGTTTCGAGGCCCCGATTTTCCTGAAGGAAAATACATTCACCTCTATCACCATCAAGAACATTTTGATACCATCACCAGTATCACCGGATTTTTGTGACACTCTTACTACTGCGAGAAATGTGACAAAGGATTTAACAATCGGGAGCGACACATTCATTGCGGAGCAAGATGTTGGGGCTGTTTAGCGGACCAACCATGCCTTCCTGAACAAAATCACGTCCATTGTGAGACGTGTTGACGAAGTTTTGTCAGTCCTTCTTGTTACCAACAGCATCGCAAGACACAAGGACACCAACAAAAATGTGCTTGCGACTTATTGAAATCGTGTTCCACGTGTGGACATCTAATTCGAACCAACGACCCAAAGAGACACGTTTGTGCTGGCAAGAAAAAATGTTCTATTTGTCATCAGATCGTCGATTTTGATCATCGATGTTTTATTCAAAAGTTTGACAAGACAGAGAAGAAAGAAATAAAGAAGAATAAGAACAAGAAACAAGTAGATTTCATCTTTTTTGATTTCGAATGCATGCAAGAAACGGGCATTCACATTCCTAATTTTTGTGTGGCGCATCGGGCTTCTGATCAGTGCATTCAAGAATCAATTCATTTTCACTGTCCTCATTGTAGTCGAATTCGAGGAGGACGTGAAAAAATCTTTCGTGGAGTTAACACTTTGTCTGAGTTTGCTGAATGGGTTTTAGACCCTACCACCCACGACAGTTGGAGCGAAGAAGACATTCAATGTTAGGGAGATTGTCATCGGTATGCCACCGTCATAGCTCACAATTTTTCGGGATACGATGGGCAGTTTTTACTCAATTATTATTTGAACCATGGTACCGAACGTCATGAAGTCACCATGAACGGAAAAAAGCTCATCTACATGAAAGTAGGACAAGTACAGTTTAAAGATTCTATGAGTTATTTGGCCATGCCTTTGAGTCGCATGCCAAAAACGTTTGGCATGACAGAAATGGCTAAAGGCTACTTTCCTCACTTCTTCAACACGGAAGCTAATCAACATGCTGTCCTACCTCATTTGCCTGACCTTCATGATTACGACCCCGATGGAATGCGCCCCGAACAGCGAGAAGCTTTTCACACTTAGTACCGTGCTCACCAGACCGATCCATTTGACTTTCAAGAAGAGATGCTAAAGTATTGTCGATCTGATGTGGATATTTTAAGACGTTGTTGTGGAAAGTTTAGAGAGTTATTTCTTGATCACGGAGACGTCGATCCTTTGAAAGATGCAGCCACCCTACCTAAAGCCTGTTCCTTAGTCTACAGACAAAATTTCATGCTCGAGAACCAACTGGCCATCATCGACTCCAACACGTCTCTATTTGCTAGTCGTCAATATTCGGTCAAAGCTTTACGTTGATTTCATTACTTGTGTGAAAAAGAAGACAAATGGATACAACATGCTAGAAACGGAGGAGGAGAAAAGAATATTGGAGGTTATTCCGTGGATGGATTTGATTTAGAAAACCCGCACACAGTATACGAGTTTCAGGGTTGCTTGTTTCACTTATGTCCTACTTGTTATCCTGATCGAGAGATGAAAAGCCCTTATTCAGATTCTACCATGAAACAGTTATACTAACAGACTTGCCAACGTCGACTCAAGTTAGAAAGTCAAGGATACCAAGTGGTAGAAATGTGGGAGCACGAGTACGATCGACATTTGAAAACCGATCTTGAATTTAAGAACATTACCCAAAGTTACGACGTGGCCGACATCGAACCTTTGGATCCGCGACACAGTTTATTTGGAGGACGAACCAATGCCACTCGCTTGCTGTACGACGTGAATGAATCCCAAGGAGAAGAAATCAAACACATTGACGTGTGTTCTTTGTATCCTTGGGTGTGTAAATATGCTCGTTTTACAACCGGACACCCAGAAATTTTGACAGAACACATTGACGTGGAACACATTCGTCAATACGAAGGATTAATCAAATGTAAAGTCTTAACTCCGACAAACTTGTACCATCCCATCTTGCCTCACCATTGTCAAGGAAAACTGATGTTTCCTTTATGCCGGACGTGTGCTGAAACGTGCAACCAAGATCAACCCTGTCACCACACGAAGGAAGAACGGTCTTTGACTGGAACGTGAGTTAGCGCCGACTTTCAAGTACCCAAGTTAGAACCTCACAAGATTGTACGACTACCTAATCATCAAATTGTTACTCGACCTGTTCAAAAAGTGTACCGCATTGTGTACCAAAAACGAGTGAGACTTCCAGATCACACGACTTTACCTTACGGACACGCTGATTTGGAGTATAAAAAAAGGAAACCCTCTTGAACAGAAAAAAGACAACACCAAAGATGACTGACTATTGTGAGTGTGCCAGTCGCTTGAAGACGTTCAAAAATTGGCCTAAACACATGCCTGACTATTGTTATTGTCCTCATCGATGGAGCACATTCAAAAAAGGAAAAAATGGATTACCTACTTCCCACTCTTTAGCCAGAGCAGGATTTGTTTACTTTGGACAGGGAACCAAAGTACAGTGTTTTAGTTGTTGTGTCACTATTCGTATGGATTGTAAGAATTCAGCTCTCCTGGAACATGTCAGATGGTCACCAAACTGTGCTTACCTTTCTTTGGCGTTTCCACGGCTCACATTACAATACTTTGCGGATGGTACAGTCGACAGGTATAAAAAAGGAACCCCTTCCAAGCCTAACCCTTCATTCTGACTTTCAACGTTGACCGAGCAAGAAGATGAGTCATTTTGTTATCCTTCCACATAACTACAATAAGGGTACTCAAACTACCACCCACCCGTCACCATTACCAAGAGAGAAATCTAGTGTTGGTGGTGGTGGTGTGAACTCCAAGTACCATCATCACGACTTGGAGTGTGATGCAGTACCATGCGATGAGACGGATTCCGTACGGTTTGGCATCCCCGATTCACACGTTCAAACGGATTCCGTATGTTGTAACATCTTGGATTCAGGACCCTCTGGAAGTCTTACTCATCGACAACCCTCTAAAGAGGCAGTACGCCCTTTTTGCTTTAGTGGAAATACTAAAGGAACCTGTATTGACCATAACGACAACAACGGAATAGGTATTGGTCAATATTCGCATGTCAGAATACCTGTGACTTTACCTGGTTATTCCAAGTATGAAAGTCGACTCGAGTCATTCAAAGACAAGTGGCCAAAATATTTACAAGGACCTAAACCCGAAGCTTTAGCCAGATCTGGATTTAACTACTCGGGAGAAGGAGATAAAGTTCAATGTTTCAGTTTTGGTGTGAAACTTCACCAATGGGAGCCTACCGACTCAGCTTACATTGAACATGCCAGATGGTCTCCGCACTGTCAGTTCTTACCTTTAGTGGCCTTAGAAGAGTACGGGTACGATGAGCCAGATGCCAAACAGAAGAAGAAATAGTTTTTAAAAATTCCATGTCGGAGGAGAATACTTCTTTTGAAGAATACATTGCTGGTTTACCTTTGGAGTTGCAAGAACGCATTTTTCAGTATATTCCTAGCTTAGAAGATCGCATTCGTGTTTTTCCTTTGGAGGTACGAGAACGTATTTACAAAGAATTTGTCAAGATTCAAGTGAAACGTAAAGAACAGTTACATCCTTTACGACACAAACATTTTAACCATTGGTATTTGAATGTGATAAGACATTTGATTTGGGGTAAGATATTCAAATGGTCAGACATTCATGAAAAACTACATCCCACTTTTAAGAAATTGGAGGGTACCACCTACAATGTGGCAGTGGAATATAGAATTCGATGGAACCAAGTGAAAGAAAAAAATCTGACCAACAGACAAGAATTTCAAAAACTGTTACAAGAACTGTCACCTCAAGACGAATCGCCTTTACGTCGTTTAAAATTAGATAGAATAATCACTGATACTTTTTTGGGATATGAATTACCCACCGATTCCATTTGGTTGGCATGTGAGTATTTTGTCACCAAGAAGAAGTAAAAAAAAACATGTCGGAGAAGGATACTACTTTACAATGGTATATTGGTGGTTTACCTTTGGAGTTGCAAGAACACATTTTTCAGTATATACCAAGCTTAGAAGATCGTATTCGTGACTTGCCTTTGAAGTTGCGAAAACGGATTTACGATGAGTTTGTCCAGATTCAAGTGAAACGTAAACTTCAATTCATTCTTCGATTTGCGTACTACCGTGACTTTCGACATATCAGAAGTCTGATTTTGAAGAAAAACTATCACGAGTATCGTGAAGAATACAAAAGAGAGTTACTTCTTTCCAAGTCGGAAACTTTACCAGAGTACATTCGTGGCTTGCCTTTGGAAGTGCGCCAAATGATTTACCAAGAGTTTGTCAAGATCCAAGTGAAACGTAAACTCAAAGTCATTTCTCGAGCTGTACACTATGCTCTCTTCCAAAGTCATAGAAGACTGATTCTGGGAAACGTCTATTGCTGGCACTACGTTGAAGGAGACTTTCTCAAAAGGTACCAACCTTGGGAGCCTGGCTATAAAAACATGCCACCCAAGATACCTACCTTAGCCATTGACCCCTATCATGTACCGGTATGTCTGGGCTCTACTCGTCACTCGTGAAACGAATTCCGTGGAAGGAAGTCAACGATCGTGTTCAGACTTTAGAGGATTATAAAGACTTGATACAAGAACTGTTTCCATTGAATTTTGGACGCTATGCAGTGTGTGTCTTAGTGACTGCTTATCTTAGAATTCGTTTTCAAGGACATTAGTTGTGGAATATTTTTGAGGACAAGTGTTTGCCTTGGATTATTTTGGAGGACCCGTGGTTGTTTTGGACTAATTTGTTGAGTTCAAAAAAACAATATGACCCTTTGTTCTTCTTCGGACTTAGTAGAAGAAGAAGACTATAAAAACTTGATTTTATCAGTACACGAAAGACAAATTGTACTTAAAGCGTTGAGAGTGGTAATGAAAATCAGTGAGGAACCTCCATGTGAAGAAGACATTCGTCACATTTTATCTGTCTATAAAACATTTCAAGAAGTGTGCTTTGCTAGTGAGTTACACCAACAACTTTTCAATTGGAAAGATGTACGTCCCTGGAGAAACCTTGGATTCCATGCTTGGCTATAAGAAGTGGCTCAGGTTGCCAAAGATTTGGCAACATGTTCATAAGAGTCTAAAAGTGAAAAAATGGGAACCTCAATGGGAAACCCTGAAAGAAGAAAAAGAAGAAGAACCTGACACAACAGTAAAGAAAGATGACCACACCACTACCGTTGTTCAAATACCTCCTGAGGAACACAACCCTTCCTTACCGCTACCGTCAGAGCATTCAAAAAAAAGACGACCAGAAGAATGTCACCACACCCAGTGCCTAGGTCTTCCATTTGTAGGAGACCAGAATGTTGTACATTGACTTGTTTGTACAGAACTTTAAATGTTTTAGTGGTAGCCTTAATCTTGTACGTGATACTTTTACTTTGCTATTTTATCACTAGTTCGCTTCTTCGTGTTCGTGTAAAGTTGTAAAAATATCTTTTGTTGTGTTGGTTTGTTTTTTTTGTTTTTTTTTTTAAAATAAACGTGTATGAAACGTATAAAATGTCTTGGGTCTTTTGTCTTCTTCTCAAAAATCTTCTTACCTCAGTCATGGCTACATCATCTTCTTCTTCTGCCTCGTCTACCTCGTCTACCTCTTCTGTCGTCAAAGTGATTGACGAAAAGTTAGATCGTCAAAGTTGGAATGCTTTGTATCTGCACCATCCATTTAACATGTTGATTGCTGGACCGAGTGGTTCAGGTAAAACCGAATTTGTCAAACGTTTGATCGAACAAAAAGCTGATTTGTTCGATCGTCCACCTCAACGTATCGTGTGGTGTTACAAAGAGTGGCAATCGTCTTACACGTTATTGAAAGAAAGTCAAGGAGAAACCATTTTATTTGTGGATGGTATTCCTCACGAAGACGATGGAATCGTGTCTGACGTGAGTCAAACCCATTTGGTTATTTTTGATGACATGTTAGGAGAAGACGAAGAAGAAATTAAACTTTGGTTTACACGAAAAGGGCACCATCGTAATGCTAGTATTGTCTACATTACTCAAAATTTATTTCAACAAAGTAAAGCCCATTGGACCATTAGTCTGAACGCACATTACGTGGTCTTGTTTAAAAGCCCCAGAGACAAATCTCAAGTACAAGTGTTAGCCAAACAGTTAGGGGCTCCTTGGCTCAATTATGCGTACGACGATGCCACTCAAACCCCTCACGAGTATTTACTCATCGACTTAAAACCCACCACTCCTGACTATTTGAGATTTCGTGCCCAATTGTTTCACCCTTGGGGTCAAGAAGGTGGTCCTGTTATTTACACGTCCCCTTCAGCCAATTTTTAAAAAAAAATATAAAAACAACCACCACGTCATTTCTGTCTCACACTCTTTTGAGATGACTTCCTTTCAAGCTCATCCTTCGGCTAAATTGATTCGTGCCTTGTATGGTATCAGTCGTGAAAAAAATGCACAAGTCCGTGCTCATTTGTTAGAAGCGAGTCTTAAAGAAGTGTTACGATGGTTTACTTTGACGGCACGTCAATTAATGCAAGGCATCATTCACATCCCTCATCAAACTCAACGTTTTTTTTCAAAAACATAAAGGGGCATTGTCACAACTAGCCGATCCTAGAATCGATTCAGGGACTAAAAAACAAATCATTTTAACTCCTGGTGGAAGTGGTTCTTTAGGAGGGGTCATGATTCGTTCCCTTTTGAAATGGGATCCTAATACCCAAGCCAAAAAATCCAAAACTCCTAAAAAGAAGAAAAGTCCAAAGAAGAAAACCACCAAGAAAAAGAAGAAAGTCGCCCACCAGAAAAAGAAAAGTCGTGCCAAGAAGAAGAAAACAACACCTACCACCACTAGCACCCGCCGTAAGAGAGGTACTGCGGCCAGGACGCAAACGTACACCCGCAAGACACCACCACCATTACCATCACCATCACAACAGTCCCCAATGATGACGAGGTCTCCTTTTGCGTCCACTTCATCATCTTTGTCTTCTTCACCACCCTTTACAATGATGCCTGCCAAACCAGACTTAAGATCCGTTTTTCCTAATTTGATGCAAAAATGGAAACCTATTTCGAAAGTGACCACTTCGGGACCCTCGACTTCAGCTGATTTGGCCATGGTAGCCGCTGCCAACAAAGTACAATCCCCTAAAACCAAAGTCCAAGAAAGAACCGGTATCTTACAAAGTTAAGTGGATTTATCCAAAGAAGAATTGAGACGATTTAGTCCCTTGAAAACACCTCAACGTCGAGTGAGGCCTGTCATGAAGATGGTACGTCGTGCAGACAATCAGTGGAGACGTGTTCCAGTATTAAATAGAAGGGTACCCTGCCAGAGACTTCAGACTTGTTTTCTACCCTACTAAAAAAGATGACTCCTAAATGTATGCACCACCACCACCAAAAAAAGAAGAAAAGTAAAACCACCAAAAAAGGACGACTTCCACCTCGTCTGGCCAAACATTGGGATGTCTTGTCTGTCCTGACCAAATCCAATCCTCCCATGCGAAAACAACTCATTCAAACAGCCCCTAAAGAAATCATCGATACCGTGTGTGAATGTTGTTTGAACGTTTTGAAAGGAACGGTACCTTTGTCCAAGATACAGAAACAAAAATTAGGGAAACATCGGAATGTTCTTCGTCAAATGGTGAAAAAGAAAATACCTCTTCAACAAAAGAAAAAAATGTTGGTGCAACGAGGAGGATTTCTACCTATGTTGATAGGACCGTTGTTAAAAATAGCAGCTCCTTTGTTAGGAACGATTGCTGGACCGCTTTTAGGAGGTGTCATGCGATAACCAAAAAAAAAAGAAGATAAAAAGGACCACCCTTCTCTGAAAAGACCACACCTTTTTGGTACCTTTGGATGAAATGGAAGGACGAAAACTGACTTTAGTACCTTACAAACGATGGATGGAATTTCATCGTTGGAACGAACAACGGATACCTCATTTACCACCCAATCCTAATCTCAACGAGATATCCCAGTTACAACAAGAATTACAAACCCGGATGGAACGAAGCAATTTGTCAGAAACAGAAAAATCGCAACGGTACGGTCAACTTTTACAACGTCTACAACTCTTTCGCCAAAAAGCAGTCGACGAAACAGCTCCACCCACTCTGAGAGATTTGAAGACCCTGATGAAAAGCGAACCTAAAGTGACCACTAAAACAGACACCGGCACAGGAATGACAGTAAAAGAAGAAAAAGAAGAAGAAGAAGAAGAAGAATTACCAACTCCACCTACTCTTAAAAAGAAAAAAAAGTTAGCCACACCGGGTTGGATAAAAAAGATGTTGTCAACCCCATTACCCTCAGAAAAGAAAAAGAAAGAAGTGAAGTCAGAAGTCAAAACAGAACCAATAAGTCCTGTTCAAACCACATCTTCTTCTTTTACACCAGTGGCACGTCGGACACGTAAACAATCCAAAAAGATACCCCACGAAGAAAAGAGCATTGGTACTTGGTTGACTTATTCTTGAGGGAATCATGGAGAAACTTTTAGCCACCATTTATTACAATCCTGGTCATGCTGCTGGCTACGGACGAGTTCAAAAATTATATCGAGCTGCTAAAAGTAAATTGAAAAGTGTACGTTTACCCGAAGTACGACGATGGTTACAAGAACAATCGACGTACACGTTACACAAACCCATTCGACATACATTTTCTAGAAGTACAACTCAAGTGGAAGGCATCGATCATCAATGGCAAGCCGATTTAGCCGACGTCTCTCATTTGGCCACTTACAATCGTGGTCACAAATATTTGTTTTGTGTCACCGACCTGTTTTCCAAATTTGCTTGGGTCGTGCCTTTGACCTCTAAAAGCAGTACCGAATTGGTACGTGCCGTAAAATTGGTCTTGAAACAAAGTGGACGCCAACCTTTACGATGGCAAACTGACAAAGGCACCGAATTTCTAAATCAAGCTTTTCAAAAAGAATTGAAACAAAGACAAATTCATTTTTTTACCACCGAAAATCCTGAAACCAAAGCCAGTATCGTGAAATGTTTTCAAAGAACTTTGAAAGAACGCATGTGGAAATATTTTACACATCAACATACTCTCAAGTACATAGACGTGTTACCCCGTTTGGTCAAAGCGTACAATCAATCGTACCATCGTAGCATCGGATGTGCCCCCGAAGAGGTCAGCCCTGAAAACGAAGTGACCGTGTTTGATAAATTGTTTGGTTCACCCCAGAAAAAAAAGAAGAAGAAAACCTTGTTGGAGTTAAAGACGGGAGATTGGGTTCGCATCGGAAAAACCAAACGTACTTTTGACAAAGGTTATTTACCCAACTGGACCACCGAATTGTTTCGTGTCACTACCCCCGTCCGTGAACGTGATCCTCCCGTCTATAAATTAGAAGACATGCACGGTGAAGTACTCAAAGGAACATTTTACTTGCCTGAGTTACAACGAGTGACCAAAAAAGAAGACGCCTTGTACGACATCGAAAGCATTCTCGAACAAAGAACACGTAAAGTATGCAAACGACGAGTAGAAGAAGTCAAAGTACGTTGGAAAGGATATCCTCCTAGTTTTGATTCTTGGATTGCTGCTTCTCAAGTCGTCGACTATAAAAAGAAAAAGAAGTAACCCAACAACATGCCATTCAACACAGCAACCACGACTTCAACGACTCCTTCGCAGAGTTCTTCTCTTCAAGAATTACAAAAACAACCGCTTTGGGTGTGGTGCGGAGAAAGTGTACCTAAAAATCAAATCGTCTTTTTCTGCCAAATTTTTGTAGTGTATCGTGTCATCGGAGCAGCTATTGCCAATTTGAGTTTGCAACAAAGAGACAAACAATTGTGGATCATTTTACTTAGCAGTTGCATCGGTTATCTTTTACCCAGTCCCTCTTTGAAATTTACGACGACGACGGACAACAGTCACCACCACGGGAGTACGAGCAACGCCAGTCCACCTTCTTCTTCTTCGTCCAGTCACCACCACAATACCAGTCCTCTTTTGGAACCTTTTGAACATCATTCTTCTCTCCACTTGAGTGACTCCTCGGACACCAGAACCACTTTGGAACTATGAATGACCAATTTTATTTAACTTTACCTAGTGACAGTTCCATGAATGTGTTTCCCAACAACACCTTATGTTGTTTCACGGCCAAATTACCTCAATCCATCCAATTAGATCACGATGCTCATTGGGAAGTGGCTTTGGTAGAAATCATTCATCCTACGCAAATCATGGACATCGACGATGGTCAAAACACTTTCATCGTGGAAATCTTGAACAAGGGAGTGCATGATGAGTTGGAGAAAATTCAACCTGGCCTTGAGCATTCCAGAAAGGTATTCACGAAGATGACTCCTCCCTTTGCGAGCCATACCATGAGAATTCCTAAGGGGTATTATTTAAGTGCTAAACATTTGGTGGAGACGATTCAAGCCGTCTTCGAAGCCCAATTTGCCAAAGCCTTGGAAAAAAACCAAAAAGGGGTACGAATCGCTTACCATGATGTGGCACGCCGTTTCATCTTGCAATTTTTTAAAGAGAATGGGGAACTCATTGACGACAAAAAAGACAAAAACTTACCCGAGCAGGACAGAAAATTCATGACCATTGAATTTTCTCCTGGGTTGTATGCTATTTTGGGTGGAAATAAAAAGTATACTAATAAAAAAGTCGCAAGCAACGTAGAATTCGCAGATGGTTTTCGCACCCCTATCGAATTGAACGTGGGACTGAATTTAATGTTTGTGTACTCCGATGTGGTAGAGTACAACGTGGTGGGACACACAGCTGCGCCCTTACTGAGAGTCATTCCTTTCAAAGTGGATACTGCTGCTGGTGCGTACGAAGAAGGTGGAAACACGTTTCACGTTCACCGTGAATTTGTACATCCTCATTATCTTCCAGTCAGTAAATCGTATTTTGACAGTGTCAACATTAGTATAAAAGGAGATTTGGGACAAAGTGTGCCATTCATTGACAAAGGAAAAGTCACGGTGAAACTACATTTTCGAAAAAAGGTTCTCTAACGCCTTGTAACATCCCAAAAAAAATGTATCCAGTGTACCGAGGAGTGGCTCGACAACGAGGACATGGTTTAGGAGATATGTTAAGATCAGCTTTTCGGACGGTAGCTCCTATTTTGAAACCGATGGTGAGTCGAGGATTTCATGCCTTAAAAGATGCCGCTTTGACACAAGGAAAAGAATTTTTGCAAAACGTCCTCATTGACAAACAAAATCCTAAAGAAGCCTTTATGAGAGCAAACAAAAATGTGTTGATGAACACTGGTAAAGATCTTTTAGGTCTCCGAGAAAATCCTATAAATACGCTTCACGCTTCAGGCTCTGGCATTACTTCACAGCAAGGACAAGGTAGAAAGAGACGACGACAACATCGAAATCTTTTCAAAGTTCATAAAAGAACACACGGTAGTTCCAAAAAGAATAAAAAAAGAAAAAGAACCATCAGAGAATTAGACGTGTTTGATTATTAACACCATTGAAAATGATGCACCGAGATTCTTGCGAATGTACCAAGTCAGAACTGGATATGTTTACCATGCCTCCCACCATGATGACGATGCAAGAATCCCAATGGGTAGAATTTCATCCTGTATCGTCTTTGTCGGATTCAGCTCCTATCGAATTTGAAATCAAGGGACAAACCGAAGATTACATCGATCTGAATGACAGCAACTTGTACCTGAAACTCAAAGTGATCAAAACGGCGGAAAGCAGCCTTCCTGATGGCAATTCCAGAGTCGCTCCAGTCAATAATTTCATGCATTCCTTGTTCAGTGGAATAGATTTGTACTTGAATAACAAACTGGTCAGCAGCAGTTTGGATACTTACCCTTACCGTGCTTACATGGAAAATCTCTTGACGTACGGAAAAGAAGCCAAGAACACTCATCTGGATGCTTCAGTGGTCTGGAAACCTGACACCGCAGGAGAGAATACCTTCAACGACACAGAGGTGTCAGTACCGGCGAGGGTTGCTGCTGTTGTTGATGGTAGTGGTCATCTTGTTAGAGATATAACTCCAGCAGACCCACACAATGTGGGGTTTAACGAGCGTCGAAAGAAAATCAGAGGGCACAGTTTAGAATTGATGGATCGTTTGCATTTGGACATGTGGTTGCAAGACAAGTATTTGTTGAACGGAGTAGATGTACGTCTGAGACTAAATCGCAGTAGTGCCGCTTTCCATTTGATGGCTAATGCTAACGAGTGGAAAACTGTCATCCAAGAAGCCAAACTTTATGTGCGACGTGTAGAAGTCTTACCAAAAGTGGCCAACGACATCAGTCAAACCTTGAGCAGAACCACTGCTAAGTATCCTCTTAGACGTGTGGAAGTGAAAACCTTTACTGTGGCCTCTGGACTCCGATCCATAGTCGAAGATCACATCTTCCAAGGACAGCTCCCCAAACGCTTGCTGATGGTATGGTTAGAAATTCAGCCTTCAACGGAGTCCACGATCAGAATCCGTTCCAGTTTCATCACTTTAACGTCTCAAAGATAGAAGTCAGTCGAGATGGCAAGACCTTGTGTACCAGACCTTTTGAACTTGACTTTAGCGTCAACGCAAAAAATTACTTACGATCTTACTTGACCCTGTATGAAGCCACAGGACAGGTAGGCACCAACACCAGCCCGGCATTTCGTACGACGATTATGCAGGAGGGTATGCCTTGTGGGGATTTGATTTCACTCCGGACCGAGGCAGCGATGAAGGACATTTCCACCCTATAAAATCAGGCCCACTTCGAGTGGAACTTCAGTTTACAAATCCTCTACCTGAGACAGTGAACGTCGTCTTGTTTGCAGAATTTGATAATACTCTAGAGATCAACAGTTTGAGAGAAGTAATTCTAGACTATTAGAAGAAAAAAAAGATGTAGCACGAAGAAGAACTTATGGAGATAGGTGAGGGATTTTGTGAAGGGATTCAACAGTCACAAACTACCACAAAGGATGATGATGATGATGATGAAGTCATTCGTTCAGAACCTAAAAAAGAAGAAAACAGTTCAGTTCCTGTGTTTACTGGATTTATGACTTGTCGATGGCCAGAACAAGAAAAACAGTTAGTGTCCTGTTATGCTCAGGAATTGACTGAAAGAATTAACAGCCTGATTAAAGAACAATGTTATGGATGTCAAAACGATCATCCCAGTCAGATACAACACGACAAATGTATAATGTTGACAGGTGAAGAAAAATTGGATGAATATTTGGAAACGGCCTGGAAACAAATCTCAGATGAACATGTGTTGAAACAGTGGTATAAAGTCTTGCAGAATTCTTCTTTTCCTCCACTTACTCCTCTGGAGATCAGACGTATCGAAGGACTCATTGAACAGAGTGCAGAGCCTATCCGACGTGAGTATTCGTGGAATTACAAGACAGATCAATTCAAGCATAAAGTCAGGTGTGAATTGGTGACCTATTATTTCCATTGAAGACAAAAAAAAAGAAGAAGAAGAAAACAAATGGCTGCTAGAGAACTTTATTACCTATTGACTCGTAGTTCCTACACTTCTTCTTGGAATCCTGTGGTATGTGCTAAAGATGAACTACCTCAGCGTAAACCGAAAGACGTTCATGCCTATATCATCAATACCGACGACAGTCATCTACCAGGAACCCATTGGATTGCCGTGTACTTTCCCAACGCTCACTGTGTGGAATATTTTGATTCTTATGGATTACCTCCTTTGGAAAACGACATCATTGACTTTATGAAAAGAAATGCCGTCTCGACTCGATTCAATAATGTTCGGTTACAAGGATCGGATTCCATGGTGTGTGGACAATATTGTGTACATTTTCTTAATCATAGCAGTCGTGGATATTCCTTAGAACATTTACTGACTTGGTTTAATAATGACTATGCTAGAAATGATGCTAAAGTACAACGATGGTTTTGTGAACATTTTTGTTATCTCTTGTCTTTAGCTCACAAACGTAATGTCAATCAGAATGATGTCGATGTAGAAAGGTGGAGGTTTAGTTTACCACCCCAACGTTGTCAACCTTGTAAATATGTTCCTGTTTAAAAATTTTATTGTTGAATTGTTAGTATTTTTTATGTTAGAATGATTATTGTTGATTAAAAAAAATGGTTATTGTTGAAAAAAAATATGGTGTTGTGTGGTTTTTTATTGAATTTGAAAAAAAAATAATTATGTTCTCTCTCTCTTTCTATCGATCTAAAAAAACTTACTTCTTTCCTCTATCTGTTATCTCACTGTCGATCTTAAACCCTACCATGTTTTCCATTGCGTCCGCGCGTTAAGCATATAAAGCGATGCGTTGGCCAGTGTAGTCATTCTCGTTGACTCGTCAAGATCTCAACAGTTCCAAAAAAAGGAAGATGGCAGCAACCAAGATTACAAAGCTGAATGAAGCTATGGTAAACATTCAGAGGGTGAAGAATCATTTGATGGAAACCCACCCGGAGAGAAAGACAATGACGTTCATTCAAATGGCGCATGATCTAGTAGAAGAGGTTCTGCGAGAAGAAATACTTAGGGAAAGAACAGAACGGGAGGTAGCACAACGACTACAGCAGCAACAACAGCAGCAAAGACAACAACAGCAACAGCAACAACAACTTATGCAGTCCAACAAACTACCTGACGGAGAAGTAAGTTGCAAGATTGACTGTGAAGAATTTGCCTTCTCTTTCACCCGAAAGAGACCTGCCTATCTTAAAGCTGTGAGACCCATTGCTAAATGTGGCCGCCCTGCTGGAGCTGCTACCACTGCTGCTACTTCACCCATAAGAAGTTAAAAAACAACATAACTTCTTAAACCCAACGGTCCTTTTAAGGGCCACCCCAATCTCTAGAAAAGATCACTACTCTAAAAATTGCCATATATATATTTTGTGTTTTATATGTTTGTATGTTTGTTTTTGTTAGTTTGTGATAGCCAACCCAACAAAAAAAAAACCTTTTCCCCTTGTATGTTTGTGGCGTGTGTTGAATATAAAAAAAATTTTTTTTTAAAAATGGTTGTGTGGTGTGTGAAAGTTTGATATACAAAAATATAAAAAATGGATTGTATGTTTGTGGTGTGTGTTTGGTTTATAAAAAATATTTTTAAAAAATGGTTGTGTGGTGTGTGAAAGTTTGATATAAAAAAAAAATATAAAAAATGGATTGTATGTTTGTGGTGTGTGTTTGGTTTATAAAAAAAAAAATATGGATCGTATGGTGTGTGTTTCATTTTTATCAAAAGTAGTTTCTTTTAGGTCCGCGCTTTTTAGAGTAAGGGGTGATGGAGTGCAAAATCCGCGAAGCCTAGAATGACGTCAAAACGAATGACGTCAGACGCGGGGTAGTGGGGTGATGTTTTTTTTTTTTGGTTTTTTAGGTGTAAGGGATGTTTTCCTTTACGTCGGCGCTTCTAGTATATTAAAACAACACCTTCACACTTGAGCTATCCCATTTATTCAACAAACATGAATAAACAAGAAACGATCAGGCAAGTTAGAGTTCATTTAGAGGTGGCGTGGCACCTCCTCCAAGACCTAGAGAAGAAGGAGAAGGAGGAGAAGGAGAAGGAGGAGAGGGAGAAGAAGATCCCTATCAAACCCCACCGGATGATGGAGGAGCAGGACGCCAATAAAGAAAATTGGGATCCTGAAACAAACCATCCTCCATTTGTTTTGAAAAAGACAAACAAATGTATGAGTTTCAAAACATGGAGGGGGAGCTGTCCTGCGTGCAGGGCAAAGCCTGGGAGGTGCCCACACCTCCTCTAGATGAACTTTAACAACACAAAATCCAACGGTCCTCATCAGGACCACCCATTTTACAAGAAAAAGATTAATTTCTTTCCATGATTGCCTTTTGTACCCCAAGTGCCACCCCTAATGCTAAATTCCCGTACGACCCCATAGTGTCATCCCTGACCCTATAAACCTTTTCACTTTTGACCCCATAGTGCCAACCTGACCCTATAGTGCCACCCCTAACGTTAAAATCCCGTATGACCCCCAAGTGCTATCTTTGACCCCCAGTAAACACCTATTACTACTCTTATGTATGTTCTGCATGAAACTGCATGTAATGATCGTCTTCAATCTCACTTAAAGACTGTTATGTCCTTGACACGAGGTAAGAACAAAAAGAAATATAGTGTATGGGATGGTCTTTTTTTTTTCTTTTTTTTTTTTTGGTTTCTTTGTGATTTTTTTTTTCAGAAAGGAAACATAGAAAAAATCCCTGTCTCACCTAAAGTAAAGGATTATACCAATGTCATGTTGAAATCTCAGAAACAAATCCAGTTCATCTGTAGATATCTGAACAGCTCCTGCCTTGTTCAATGTTTCGACTAGACTCAGAGAAATCACCTGAAGAAATTAGTTTAATATTAGTTTTCTTTCCCTCATAGCAGCAAATTTTACTGCCATGGTATTCGTATGCATATGTGATAAGGATCACTTAAGACACATGTGAAAATAATTCTCCTAAATTTAATTGGACAACCCAATGATGCAAATGTATTGTCCTACAAATGTGCATATATGCTTTTTTGTAAGGCACGTTAATAAACTGATATGTTAATTCAAGATGAAGAATATATGAGGGTTGATCGAAAAAGTTTAAACAAACACTTTATGAAAAGCTTTCAGAGCTGTTTACAATGATTTTAGCAGTCCTTCTCAAAGTAACTTCCTTTCGACCTAATGCACTTCTCACATCTTGTAACACATGTTCTGAACATGTGCAGCAGCGCATAACAGCGTTAATAGCGACCAGGTGATTGCATCCGTTAGTTCTTCCCTGCTTTTATAAGGTTTGCCTATGAATCTTCTAACTCTTGAAAAATCAAGAAGTAGGCTGAATTGTGGGTAATTTAGGATTCCAATGCCAAGTTTTTGTACGGTCTGCAGTACAAACTGGCATGTGTGTGGGTGTATCTTGGTGCAAAATGAAGCCGCTCTGGTGTTATCTGGTTCCCTGGTCCCATGTGGTTCAAAATTATTCATTGTGTCATGAAGAGCATAATTCACATAATCTTTCCAGCAGATTCAGAACGTCATGCTTTTATGTGAGATGGCGAACGTGTATGCTTTCATTCACTGCTTGGTAGTGTATCTAAGTTTCATCTTATTTAAAAAATTATAGCCTTCTACTTTATACCTGTATAATAATTCCCTGCAGACCATCACCTTTAAACACATTGGTTCTATATCAAATAATCTGGGCACCTAACGAGCACAAACCCTGTGCATTACTAATTTCTTGGTCAGAATTTCATCTGCACTTCCGTATGAAATATCAAAATTGTCTGCTACCGCTTGGTTAGAAACACGTCTGTCTTCCATCACATACACTTCTACATAATCGATTATTTATTATATCGTTTTAAACAGTCCTCCTACCATCACAAAAGGTTTCATCCATCTACTGATCCAAGATTTTGATAGTGTTTAGATCCATAAGCAGTACCCAAGTTAACTTTTATCTGTGTAAAGAAGTTTCCTAATTTTGCATAAATTATAATAATCACTCTATGTTCGAAAACTGACTAAATCTGCCATTTTGCCACCGCGTCTACATATATGTTGACTTAACTAACCCGGAAACACCATCAATTTATAAACAACTTTACGTCCTAATTTGGATGTTTTCAGTTATAGACGGTTGAATTATTCTAACTTTTGGTTACTTTGTTTAGGAGATATTGCATTTGTTCTAGCACTTTTAGATCAACCCTTGCAAGTTACAGTATACTATAGGTTTTATTTGTCCCAATATTCCACTTACAACGTAAATGTGAAAGACAGAAATGTGTATTTTAGGTCATGCTCTATAGAATTCCACTACGTCAAATGCTATATTGAAGATGCTTACCTTGTATAACAAGTATGAATACAATGCGTAATTGAACGTATCATGTTACGGGAGTAAATGAGATTATAAAATTATATAGGTTGATCCTCGGGTGCTAAAATGTCGATTACTGTCGCACTGAAACTTCCTCTTTTGGGGAATAACACCTGAGATAATGTAGATTTAAGTATGCCATCCAAGATAATGTAGATGTAGATATGATACCCGACATAATGTAGATTTAGGTATGAGAACCAAGATAACGTAGATTCAGTTATGCCACCAGAGACAATGTAGATTTAGGCATGACAATCAATATAATGTAGATTTAGGCATGACAATCAATATAATGCAGATTTAGGCATGACAATCAATATAATGCAGATTTAGGCATGACAATCAATATAATGCAGATTTAGGCATGACAATCAATATAATGCAGATTTAGGCATGACAATCAATATAATGCAGATTTAGGCATGACAATCAATATAATGCAGATTTAGGCATGACAATCAATATAATGCAGATTTAGGCATGACAATCAATATAATGTAGATATAGGCATGACAATCAATATAATGTAGATCTAGGCATGACAATCAATATAATGTAGATTTAGGCATGACAATCAATATAATGCAGATTTAGGCATGACAATCAATATAATGCAGATTTAGGCATGACAATCAATATAATGCAGATTTAGGCATGACAATCAATATAATGCAGATTTAGGCATGACAATCAATATAATGTAGATATAGGCATGACAATCAATATAATGCAGATTTAGGCATGACAATCAATATAATGCAGATTTAGGCATGACAATCAATATAATGCAGATTTAGGCATGACAATCAATATAATGCAGATTTAGGCATGACAATCAATATAATGCAGATTTAGGCATGACAATCAATATAATGCAGATTTAGGCATGACAATCAATATAATGTAGATATAGGCATGACAATCAATATAATGCAGATTTAGGCATGACAATCAATATAATGCAGATTTAGGCATGACAATCAATATAATGCAGATTTAGGCATGACAATCAATATAATGTAGATTTAGGTATGAGAACCAAGATAACGTAGATTCAGTTATGCCACCAGAGACAATGTAGATTTAGGCATGACAATCAATATAATGTAGATATAGGCATGACAATCAATATAATGTAGATATAGGCATGACAATCAATATAATGCAGATTTAGGCATGACAATCAATATAATGTAGATTTAGGCATGACAATCAATATAATGCAGATTTAGGCATGACAATCAATATAATGTAGATTAGGCATGACAATCAATATAATGTAGATTTAGGCATGACAATCAATATAATGTAGATTTAGGCATGACAATCAATATAATGTAGATTAGGCATGACAATCAATATAATGTAGATTTAGGCATGACAATCAATATAATGTAGATTAGGCATGACAATCAATATAATGCAGATTTAGGCATGACAATCAATATAATGTAGATATAGGCATGACAATCAATATAATGTAGATTTAGGCATGACAATCAATATAATGTAGATTAGGCATGACAATCAATATAATGTAGATTAGGCATGACAATCAATATAATGTAGATTTAGGCATGACAATCAATATAATGTAGATTAGGCATGACAATCAATATAATGTAGATTAGGCATGACAATCAATATAATGCAGATTTAGGCATGACAATCAATATAATGTAGATATAGGCATGACAATCAATATAATGCAGATTTAGGCATGACAATCAATATAATGCAGATTTAGGCATGACAATCAATATAATGCAGATTTAGGCATGACAATCAATATAATGCAGATTTAGGCATGACAATCAATATAATGCAGATTTAGGCATGACAATCAATATAATGTAGATTTAGGCATGACAATCAATATAATGCAGATTTAGGCATGACAATCAATATAATGCAGATTTAGGCATGACAATCAATATAATGCAGATTTAGGCATGACAATCAATATAATGCAGATTTAGGCATGACAATCAATATAATGTAGATATAGGCATGACAATCAATATAATGTAGATTAGGCATGACAATCAATATAATGTAGATTAGGCATGACAATCAATATAATGCAGATTTAGGCATGACAATCAATATAATGCAGATTTAGGCATGACAATCAATATAATGCAGATTTAGGCATGACAATCAATATAATGCAGATTTAGGCATGACAATCAATATAATGCAGATTTAGGCATGACAATCAATATAATGCAGATTTAGGCATGACAATCAATATAATGCAGATTTAGGCATGACAATCAATATAATGCAGATTTAGGCATGACAATCAATATAATGCAGATTTAGGCATGACAATCAATATAATGCAGATTTAGGCATGACAATCAATATAATGCAGATTTAGGCATGACAATCAATATAATGTAGATTTAGGCATGACAATCAATATAATGTAGATCTAGGCATGACAATCAATATAATGTAGATTTAGGCATGACAATCAATATAATGTAGATTTAGGCATGACAATCAATATAATGCAGATTTAGGCATGACAATCAATATAATGCAGATTTAGGCATGCCAATCAATATAATGTAGATCTAGGCATGACAATCAATATAATGTAGATTAGGCATGACAATCAATATAATGTAGATTTAGGCATGACAATCAATATAATGCAGATTTAGGCATGACAATCAATATAATGCAGATTTAGGCATGACAATCAATATAATGCAGATTTAGGCATGACAATCAATATAATGCAGATTTAGGCATGACAATCAATATAATGTAGATATAGGCATGACAATCAATATAATGTAGATTTAGGCATGACAATCAATATAATGCAGATTTAGGCATGCCAATCAATATAATGTAGATTTAGGCATGACAATCAATATAATGTAGATTAGGCATGACAATCAATATAATGTAGATTAGGCATGACAATCAATATAATGTAGATTAGGCATGACAATCAATATAATGTAGATATAGGCATGACAATCAATATAATGTAGATTAGGCATGACAATCAATATAATGTAGATTAGGCATGACAATCAATATAATGCAGATTTAGGCATGACAATCAATATAATGCAGATTTAGGCATGACAATCAATATAATGCAGATTTAGGCATGACAATCAATATAATGCAGATTTAGGCATGACAATCAATATAATGCAGATTTAGGCATGACAATCAATATAATGTAGATATAGGCATGACAATCAATATAATGTAGATTAGGCATGACAATCAATATAATGTAGATTAGGCATGACAATCAATATAATGTAGATTAGGCATGACAATCAATATAATGTAGATATAGGCATGACAATCAATATAATGTAGATTAGGCATGACAATCAATATAATGTAGATTAGGCATGACAATCAATATAATGCAGATTTAGGCATGACAATCAATATAATGCAGATTTAGGCATGACAATCAATATAATGCAGATTTAGGCATGACAATCAATATAATGCAGATTTAGGCATGACAATCAATATAATGCAGATTTAGGCATGACAATCAATATAATGTAGATCTAGGCATGACAATCAATAAAATGTAGATATAGGTATGATACCCAGGATAATTTAGATTTAGCTATGACAATCAAGATAATATAGATTTAGATATCTATTGTTACTGTATACGAATAGTGATAATATAAATCTATTGTCAATTACTTTCAACGAGTAGTGATAATGTAAATCTATTGCAAATTACTGTATACGAATAGTGCAAATCTAAATCTATTGTAAATTACTGTCAACGAGTAGTAATAATGTCAATCTATCGTAAATTACTGTATACGAGGAGTAAAAATGTAAATTTATTGTAAATTACTGTATACGAGGAATAATACTGTAACTCTATTGTAAATTACTGTATACGAGGAGTAATAATGTAACTCTGTTGTAAATTACTGTGTACGAGTAGTAATGATAGTACTAATGATGTAAATCTATTGTAAATTACTGGGTAGGGGTAGTAGTAATGTAAATTTATTGTAAATTACTGTATACGAGTAGTGATAATGTAAGTCTATTGTAAATTACTGGGTACGAATAGTGATAATGTAAATCTAGTGTAAATTACTGGGTACGAAGATTAATAATGTTCCTACAAGTCAAAAAGTTAAAAACATCATGGGTGTTTCAACCTGTGAAAATCTTCTTTCTAAGTTCAACAGCCATGCATAATTTGATGTGAGACCTAGATGTATTTCTAGAATTAACTAAGTTTGACGTTAAACATTTGAGACTTGAATAAATAACAGGACGACTTAATATTTCAGGCCACGTGCCAGTTAGTACTGGTGGGATATAAATTCAAGATCCAGGATTCTGCAATATACCAACTGTTCATTTCTGCCTGAAGACTGTGTAAATTTAATCCAAGGTTTCAAAAGAAAATACCTTAGATGTTTTGAATCGTGAACTAAATATTTTACCTTGACTCCAGCAGCCTTAAGTCTCATCAGTTCTTGTTCCAGGGGGAGCCACCGAGTGGGTATCTCCTCTCCCCAGTATGGCTGCTGAGTCGCCACCTCTACAATTTTCTTCTTCAAATCCTTCAGTTTGCTGTCTACAACAGTGTTGTCAATGGCAAAGTCCTCATCAACCAAGTGAAACCTGATAGGTTTGTCTCTTAGATAATAGCGGATCTCTTTGAAGTATCTCTCACATATCTCTTGACGATACCCCTAGAAATACAGAGGGAATGGACACAATGTGAATGAGGACAAACCCACCTGCTTTATCACTGATAGCAGCATTTATGGAATTTTTATGTACATTTACCAGAATTTCTGTGTTTTAACCAAAGTGAATATTAATAAAATTGGCACAACCTGTAAGGTAGGAAACTGGATCTGCATTGGAAGTTATCGTATATTTCTCATGAACCTACTTTCAAACGACAAACCTCTTTAACTATCATATTTCTTTATTGATTATCCCTTCCCCCATTCTACTTGACATATTTTCATGAAAATGTTGCCCTCTATCAAAGTGTGTACTTGTATTTATAGGTAGGTATTAAACTGATATCATATTGTGATGCATTGCAATACTAAATGAAATATTACAATATTATTGAGATATACTAAAAAAAACATTTTGCACGTAACAACAGTTTTCCTTTTTATAATTATTATTAATTTGCTGAAATTAAATTATTCTAAACACTAATAAGCACATTAAAATGATTGCTAGCACGAAACCAAAGATCATCAGATGTTCAATGTTCCTGTTGGTATTGACAAGTCAAACACGAGTCATTTATATTACCTCCTGCAACCGTAATGCTAGAATCATATATTCTCATTCAAAAATCTTCTCATTATTCTTTCCATTCGTTTTCCTCTTGATTCAATAATGCCGAGTACACATTAAACGCACAGGGGGCCCAGATGACTGTCTTTGTGAGTGCACATTAAACGCACAGAGGGCCCAGGTGACTGTCTTTGTGAGTGCACATTAAACGCACAGGGAGTCAATGCGACTGTCATTTTCAGTGCGAATTAAACGCACAGAGGGCCCCAGATTACCGTTTTTGTGAGTGCGCATTAAACGCATTAAACGCACAGAGAGGCCAGGTGACTGTCTTTGTGAGTGCGATTAAACGCACAGGGGGCCCATGTGACTGTCATTGTGAGTGCGAATTAAACTAACAGAGGGCCCAGGTGACTGTCATTGTGAGTGCGCATTAAACGCATAGAGGGCCCTGATGACCGTCTTTGTTAGTGTGCAATAAAAGCACAGTGGTCCAAGGTGACTAACTTTGTGAGTGCGCATTAAACGCACAGAGGGACCAGGTGACTGTATTTCTGAGTGCCCATTAAACGCACAGAGGGTCCAGGTGACTGTCTTTGTGAGTGCACATTAAACGCACAGAGGGCCCAGGTGACTGTCTTTGTGAGTGCACATTAAACGCACAGGGAGTCAATGCGACTGTCATTTTCAGTGCGAATTAAACGCACAGAGGGCCCCAGATTACCGTTTTTGTGAGTGCGCATTAAACGCATTAAACGCACAGAGAGGCCAGGTGACTGTCTTTTTGGGTGCGCATTAAACGATCAGAGGGCTAGGTGACTGTATTTCTTAGTGCGCATTAAACGCAAAGACGGCACAAGATAACTGTCTTTGTGAGAGCGCATTAAACGCACAGATGGCTCAGGTGACTGTCATTGTAAGTGCGCATAAAACGCAGAGTGGGGCCAGATGAATGTCTTTGTGAGTGCGCATTAAATGCACAGATGGCCCAGGTGACTATATTTGTCAGTGCGCATTAAACGCACATATGGCACAGGTAATTGTCTTTGTGAGTGCGCATTAAACGCAGAGTGGGCCCAGATGACTGTCGTTGTGAGTGCACATTAAACGCACAGAGAGGCCAGAAGACTGTCTTTGTGAGTGTGCCTTAAACGCGCAGAAGGGCTAGGTGACTGTCTTTGTGAGTGCTCATTAAACACACAGAGAGGCCAGGTGAATGTCTTTGTGAAACGCACAGATGGCACAGGTAATTGGCTTTGTTAGTGTGCATTAAACGCACAGATGGCCCAAGTAATTGGCTTTGTGAGTGCGCATTAAACGCAGAGTGGGTCCAGATGAATGTCGTTGTGAGTGTTCATTAAACGCACAGAGAGGCCATGTGACTGTCTTTGTGAGTGCGCATTAAACGCACAGAGGCCAGGTTATTGTCTTTGTGAGTGCGCACTAAATGCACAGAGGGCCCAGGTGACTGTATTTCTGAGTGTGTATTAAATGCACAGAGGGTCCAGATGACTGTCGTTGTGAGTGCACATTAAACACATAGAGGGCCCAGGTGACTGTCCTTGTGAGTGCGCATTAAACGCACAGATGACCCAGGTGACTGTCTTTGTGAGTGCGCATTAAACGCACAGAGGGCCCAGGTGACTGTCTTTGTGAGTGCGCATTAAATGCGCAGAGGGCAAAAGGTGACGGTCATTGTGAGTGCTCATTAAACGCACAGAGCGCCCCAGATGACTGTTTTTGTGAGTGCACATTAAACGCACGGTGAGGCCAGGCGACTGTCTTTTTGGGTGCGCATTAAACGTACATAGGGCCAGGTGACTGTATTTCTTAGTGCGCATTAAACGCAAAGACGGCACAAGATAACTGTCTTTGTGAGTGCACATTAAATGCACAGATGACTCAGGTGACTGTCTTTGTGAGTGCGCATAAAATGCAGAGTGGGCCCAGATGACTGTCGTTGTGAGTGTGCATTAAACGCACAGAGAGGCCAGATGACTGTCTTTGTGGGTGCGCCTTAAACGCGCAGAAGGGCTAGGTGACTGTCTTTGTGAGTGCTCATTAAACACACAGAGAGGCCAGGTAAATGTCTGTGTGAGTGCGCATTAAACGCATAGAGGGCCCAGGTGACTATCTTTGTGAGTGCGCATCAAACGCTCAGATGGCACAGGTAATTATCTTTGTGAGTGCGTATTAAATGCAGAGTGGGCCCAGATGAATGCCATTGTGAGTGTGCATTAAGCGCACAGATGGCCAGGTGATTGTCTTTGTGAGTGCGCACTAAATGCACAGAGAGCCCAAGTGACTGCATTTCTGAGTGTGTATTAAACACACAGAGCGTCCATATGACTGTCTTTGTGAGTGCACATTAAACGCACAGAGAGGCCAGGCGACTGTCTTTTTGGGTGCGCATTAAACGATCAGAGGGCCAGGTGACTGTATTTCTTAGTGCGCATTAAACGCAAAGACTGCACAAGATAACTGTCTTTGTGAGTGCACATTAAATGCACAGATGACTCAGGTGACTGTCTTTGTGAGTGCGCATAAAATGCAGAGAGGGCCCAGATGACTGTCGTTGTGAGTGTGCATTAAACGCACAGAGAGGCCAGATGACTGTCTTTTTGGGTGCGCCTTAAACGCGCAGAAGGGCTAGGTGACTGTCTTTGTGAGTGCTCATTAAACACACAGAGAGGCCAAGTGAATGTCTGTGTGAGTGCGCATTAAACGCATAGAAGGCCCAGGTGACTATCTTTGTGAGTGCGCATCAAACGCTCAGATGGCACAGGTAATTGTCTTTGTGAGTGCGTATTAAACGCAGAGTGGCCCAGATGAATGCCGTTGTGAGTGTGCATTAAGCGCACAGATGGCCAGGTGACTGTCTTTGTGAGTGGGCATTAAACGCACAGAGGCCATGTGACTGTCTTTGTGAGTGCGCACTAAATGCACAGAGGGCCCAGGTGACTGTATTTCTCAGTGTGTATTAAACGCACAGAGGGTCCAGATGACTGTCTTTGTGAGTGCGCATTAAATGCACAGAGGGTCCAGGTGACTGTCTTTGTGAGTGGGCATTACACACACAGATGGTCCCAGGTGAGTGTCATTGTGAGTGCGCATTAAATGCACAGAGGGTCCAGATGACTGTCTTTGTGAGTGCGTATTACACACACAGATGGTCCCAGGTGAGTGTCTTTCTGAGTGCGCATTAAAAGCACAGAGGGGCCAGGTGACCGTCTTTATGAATGCACATTAATCGCACAGAGGGCCCAGGTGCATGTCTTTTTGAGTGCGCATTAAATGCACTAACCCCAGGTGACTGTCTTTGTGAGTACGCGTTAAACGCATATAAGGCCCAGGTGACTGTCCTTACATGTAACTTACAATCTAGGTCATTTATTTAGCAGTATCAACAAAGTGTTTATTTATAAACATTGAATAAATGGGAGCTTCATGGTGATAAATATTCACTATGGAATTTTACATTACCTTTATTCAAAATTGTCCACTATCAATCGCAAAATGTGTTAAGTTTGAAAGCGTTGCCAATAAAAAATAGTGGTATGTAAGTACATTTCTCAGATCTTAGGTCAATATCATGTGACATAGATATCAGTGAATTAATTAATATTGATTGATATATTTTATCTCCTGGCTCATACCACGATATACCGACATTCCATATTATCGTGCATCTCTATTCGTTTTGCTTGATGATTTTAGTATCTGTTCTTTCGGAATATTCTTTTAGCTATATTTTTACTAATTGTTTTATATTTACTCAGTTTGTGCATTCTAATTAAGATGTAAGCTAAATAAAGTTCTAAAGAATTTTATTTTTCTTGTTTTGTTTTTTTTAAATGTTATATGGCAAAACTTCCTTAGACTGACCCTATTGTCATCGTGTCTCCTCTAAAGGCTGGCTATATGTGTTGGTTACACTAAAGCCATTTTAATGATAATCGGGCCTTTGTATACTGGCCGGATCTATACAAATGGCCAAAATACTATACTTTTCCAACATCCTCTTTCTTGCGGAGCATTTATCTTAACTTTTTTTTAACTCTATTATTTTGTTGAAGGGTGGGAGCGGGTACTTACTGTTTCTAGTGGCTCATTTTGCTTCTATATTCATTTAGATATCAGCTAAAAGAGCGATTTGGTCTAAAAATCTTTTACCTGCCATACTAAAACCTAGACAGACAAGACAGTTTCATTTTTGTGGCACGCCTTTTATTTTATCAATATTCAGTCAATATTGGACTTCCTAATTTGGATCTTTAATAGTTTTCTGTATGAATCTATGCAAATAAATATACATTAATCGAATGTAATATGTGTCCTTTCTTCTTGCTCAATTTATGAATTCAAGTTTACATGTCTTGAAGAATAAATGTCACCTATGATGAGCACACGAAGAGCTATTTCAATTTTTAAATAAAGTTCATTAAATTTCATCTGATATGCATGGATTGTATACTTAAAACGAATGTGAGTCCTAACCCTAACCCTAACCCTCAGTTTTTACTGGGCATCTGTCAAGCCAATTACTGTCTCCCTCGCTCTCTCTCTCTCTCAATTGTATTCTGGTGACTTCTATTGACTTTTGAGGGGGAGAATTAAAACCTGATTCCACAACATAGAAAAATATGTTATCCTTTTTTTCTACATTGATTCACAATTCTTTTATTTTTCACCCATTCCGGCAAATCTACATACAGGTTTCTTCTGAGCGGTTGATACCAATATCTGTAACGTTATATATTCAATTTTGTCGAATATCCAGCTGGTTATTTGTGATTTTCTCCTGAACAAATTAGGTATTTAAAATGTCAAATAAACTTTGATTGACATCGTCAATTTCACGTCTGTTCATTACGCTAATATGTTTTGTTCTATGTTAAAAATATTCTCAATTTGTCCTCACTTCAATTCAATTATGTTGCATGTTAAACTGTTCTCTAAATATTTGAAATGCGTTACAGTTTCACATGAATTGATAATTATAAGCAATATCAATTCAAGTCCTTTGGGGCCGCTTTGATATCATATTCCCCCGATTCAGAACCAAACATACCAATTGACTGTCATTAGAGACTTTCAAAACTACGACAAAGAGCAGCATGAGTTCTGCTTGGAAACCCATTTGATGCACCAATCAAGCCTCTCTTCCATTAATTGATATGGATATATTTACCTAGAAGGATTGTTTAACAATTAATTGCTCCATGATATCTTCATGAATTATTCGTAACAAACTCATCTGAATATAGATTAAGAGCTGATCGTGATGGGAATTTTCGACTTCTCAAACCAAAGTTAGAAACCTTTAAAAAATCACTGCAGTATTCGGGAGCTTTCATATTGAACATTATTCCTCAAAACATCAAAAAGAGGTATAATCTAAAGTTATTAAAGAAAAGTGTTTTTCTTACATGTTTAACAACATATGATTATTGTCAGGCTACACTGACACTCTTTATTATGTCGTAAATATTGCATATACTTTTTCCACATTTTAAGCTGAAGGCCTCAAGAGAGAGTAGTAAATTGATCTAACTGAGTTACCTTCTATAAATAAATTATTATTATTATTATTATTACTATTATTATTATTATTATTATTATTCATTGATTGATGCGCCTACGGGTGTGCTCAATTATATCGAACAAAATCAGATAGCAAGATTCGAACTGCAAACTTTTGTATTCGAAATACAACCATCTTACCGTCTGAGCTATCGAACTTGCGTAATAACAATATGTTTAACTATTAATAACATCATGTTATCATCATTTAGGCATTTCAATATTTGTTATTTGAAATAGCCCAAAATTAGGTCATAACTTACCTATGGTTTGGTAAAACCAATATAAATTTTCACATCTTTTCAAAATTTCCACACGGAAAATGTATGGGAAACATTAAAACCAACTTCCATTATTTTTCAAAATCAGAATTTAGAAAGTAAAACATTGGTTCCAAATACTCGAAATTTTTATTTATTTTAGGTTAAAATCAAGGGAATTGTATTATAAATATAAAATTATATGGAATGTTAAGTGTGACTTTGTCCATAGATATGATGGGTAAAAGTATAATAAATATATTTGGTAATGAATGTTATTTTCATGAGAAAGAAACAAACTGAGAGAGGGTATTATGTAATCAGTTATTGATGAATGAGTTGCAAGACACATAAACTGACTGTTCACAATTTTAAATTATCCGCAAGTGGAAACAAAATATCCGAATAAATCGGACAAATATCAGAGAAAAGGAAAATAGTAACAGGAAGCAATAAGTATACAAATAACAAGGGATAAGGGAGTGCGTTGGGGCCAACTCTTTTTCGCGAAAATTGAATATTATGAACTCGTTATCTCGTTATCAGATAAAATTATTATCTCTTTTGAGAGAGAGAGAGAGAGAGTGCTAAATTTCTTTCCTAGAAGAAAATTTCGGACATTTTATTGTTGTAGCATTGTGTTAAATATGGTAATACCAGCAATGATCAAGCATACTAATGCGACTGCGAAGTTTCAAGGCAGTCCTCCAAGTAGTTTAGGAGGAGTAGCGATAACAAACTTGTGCTAACGGACGGACGGACGACGGACAGCAGATCATCCCATCTAAAAAAGAAGATCGTAGGATAAAAGTGTCATCTACAAGGTTCATAATTTCTCTCCAGTAGTAACAAACATTCGAACAGATGGACATATGGATACCAGTTGAAAAATGGGCGAACAGAAGGCTATTCCATATACTAATCTGTTTTGTAACATGTATATATCAAAACAATGTCTAACAAATGTATTAACACACAAACCTTGAACATCCTTTTGACATCCCTTGGTTTCCAAACGTTTTATGAAAATTTGAAAGTTAAGGCCGGAATGAGAAAGCGTAATAAACTGACGGATAGGTGGATGGACATACAGACGAATAAAGCCGATTCACGTAAAACATAACCCATAAGCTATATATAGAGGATATATGAAGCAAAGTCAGAGTCTAATAGAGATGACATATTCTCCCTTTGGTCCGACACTCTCAATTTGTATACCCCATGTATGTAATTCGGAGCGCTATATTTATCGCTATGGTCGGTCTGTTTGTCTGTAAACAATTTTGTTTTCAGAGCATAGCTCTCAAACCGTTCAAGGTATTTGAACTAAACATGGTGTACATGTCAAGCAAATTATGTAGGAGTGCTTTATGATACTTATACTTTCTGCAGTCAATGTTTTATATGTTATCATGGAAACTGGACAATATGGCACAAGCAAAAATAGTAACAAATGTTATAGCGATAGTCCATATAGGAAACGAGAGTTTTGGGGATGTGTCATCTCTAAATGACTCTTGGTATACCAATATTGCTCTTCTATACATGTGCAGTTTCAAAACCTCATGGTGCCAATTATTTACTATACTTGCCGTTTGATAACTATGCGAAATAGAACCATGGAACCGAGTGAAATATAAATCAATAAAATAATTAACTAGATAAAATCTTGGATCTTGCAAAATATTTTTTAATTCTCGTCGTGCAATTAGGTAAGTTACAAACAACTAAAATAGTATTTCCTTCTGTAGGTTTACTTATTTTTAGTTATTATAATATTTATTTTTTATGACAAGACTTTGTTAGTTGTATTGTCTGGTCACCAGCCAAGTGTTTAGAAAATGTTTCAGTCCATGACAATTAATAATCATGGAAGCAAAATTGGGATCAAATATGTTCTTCTCTTTTAAAGTCTTGACAGCATGTTTAAGTGCTCCAAGGTATACCTCTTCTGTATTCTCAGCATCCACTATCTTTTCTCCAATAGGTTCCTTTCTCTTCTTCTTCTTCATAATCCTTTCCCAGAATCTAGATTTCCTCTGTGTCTTGGGTCGAACTACAGCAGGGAGGGCATGGACACCTGCCAAAGGAATTTCATATGCTGCAATCTTTGTTTCTATAACTCTCACAGATCTGAACTCTCATGTAGCTTTTACCAACAGGAAAATGAAAAACATAGTTATCGAAAACAAAAATGGACAAAGGATTACTATGTTCATCCAAGAAGACGTTAGACATAGTCTGCATGTACAGCCAGCCTGGAGCTTTATTTAAAATCTGAAGTGGGTGGGATAAAATGGTATGGTAATAACAGGTAAGTACAAAACTTTAATAGTGAGATTAACCTAGGGTTGGACGGACGGAAGTATGGACGGACATACAGACAGACAAGCACATGGACGCCAGGTGATCCCTTCACCAAGGCTGGCTCAAAAAATGAAACTAATGACCAATTATAAATAGAAATCAAATTCAAAAATTTTTTTACAATGCTCTGTTTTGTCTGCAATTTTCTCAGTCCATGACTACTAGTAGAGGAACAGTTCTTTCCGATACGAATGCTTACTTATTATGCGTATTTCAAAGGTCATGTGAGGTATACATCACTAAACAAACAAAACCAGTACGTCTAATTTTATGGTCGTCTTGAAGAATAGACATTTTCGTTTTGAAGAAATATACTGTTTTTGGAAATTTGTTAGACTTTATTAATGCCTTTACAAAGAAGCAATGAACATGTCTTGCTGCACATTCTATCCAGGAGGCTGCCCCGAAATGCAGAATGTTTGGAAAGTAACTGTGAGATTTTGGTCAAGAGCAGTTTGGAATGTTTCAGATCTATGCTGATTACAATAAGTGTGAAAGAACAGATATACGGAGTGACAGACAGACAGAGGAGCGGAACAGGTCATTATCATACGACTCTCTAATCTCGCTCTGGTTCACGAGATAATGTGCAATAACTCTATAAATCAAGTATACTATAAGCAGCTCGTTACATAAAAAAACATTCATTGGCTGGATACACAGGTACTAAAAGCCTTAATATTCGTTTGACTCATTTACTTCATAAAGAGTATTCATAGAATACATGCATCCCCTTGGCGTACCTGTCACACTGGAGGCAGGGGTTTCCTCCACTATCCCTTTTGTTTTCCGTTCCTTATAAAACTTCTTCACAGCTCCAAAAATGTTCAAGGCTCTGGGCTGTTCTTTGGTGGGCAGAGCGAACTCTACTGTTTCAGAAGTCGAGCTGTTTGTCTCTGACTCAATTACTTTTGGTGGTGACTGTTTCTGATAAAAAAAATTAAACAGGATTGGTCAAACTCCTTTGCAGAAAAAAAAAAATATATATATATATATCAGGTCAAGACTTTGCAGGATTATACCAGCCGAATTTTGCAATTTTTAAACTTGTTGCGAAAGTAAATATTTAATGATTTGAAAACTAGGTTTTACTAATTACGTTATTACCCGCACACTCTGATACACATTGTGTGGCCATTTACTTTCACTGCAAAGGGAAGTAATTCTTGAAAAAATCCTCTGGCTACTTGAATACGTCAGTTACTTGTACGGATCCAAACGTTTGCGTAAGTTTGGAGTATGAACACTTTTCCTCAGTATGCACAGAATGGTATCACGTGAGTTTGTATGGAGATTTCATATAATGTCAATAAAATAATGGTGCAATGGGTATATAATTAACATATTGGACTTGAAACGGCAATGTACTACAAAAATTATCTTTGAACAAAAACAAAAATGTTGTATTATATAATCTTTATTTTGCATCGAAAAGGTCTTTAGAAACCCTTGCACATAAAGACATATATCCAAAAGCATGTTTTTTCAAGTCAACCTCTAAATTACAATTTTGCAATTTTACCAATTCATGAGTTTCCCAGCCACACAAAGAGCAACAGTAAGTTTAACACTACTGTCATGTTTTTGTTTTTTTTTCAAACATTTTGATTTCTTAGGCAAAACTGTCTTATTGCTTTGACAAATCCCCAGTGAATACCAAAATCCAATAAATCAGTCGCTCAACTGACTATGCAGTCGCTTTTACATCACCTTGAAAACTGTGATTATACACATAACTAGCCAAGAAATTTAGATTCTGCAACATAGCCATAGGTTGCCAAAACTATGCAAAAAGAATCGTATGTACAAAATTCACACTTGAAAAAAATCACAACGTCCACAAAACATACAGTCGTTGTTGCACTATAGTTATGTCAGTCCACCTTATTTAGCACTTCTTTGGCACGCTAGCTAAAGCCAGCATGTTTGCAATATGTATCTATATTTTTAAGCAACTATTTACATATTAAATTTTAGGGTAATTTATCTAGGCTCAGCTTCTATCACTCAATATGGTGTTTGTTTTTGTTCTTTGACTTATGGCGAAAAATATAAACTTTATAACAGTACTGAGAGTTGGTCATAAGTTTTACCTGTGAAATTATATCCACATGTGTTCCTACAAAAATCACAGGGGGGATGCCAGCATCAGGGAATGGTGCACATGAGTGTATGGAGTTTAGCCAAACTTCAATCAGGTCTGAAAATAAAACGCTTTAGGACATTAGTCAAATAGCTGGTATCTTTTTCAACACAACATATCCCTTTCTAATAGTTCAATATGATATTTTAAGATGTTATCTTTCGACAAGTTCACATTCTGTAATGCAAACATTATCGATACAGGTATGAAGAACAGCCCGCACACAGCTTTTATTGTATAATTGACTGTAAGTGTACTAGTCATCTTCATCTTTATATGACAGATTTCATTCTTGCAACAAGAATATGGCCATGGTATGTATATCTAATAAATTGGTATAGAAATAGAAGGAAAGTGAACAAAATATAACATTGAGATTAGTATTGGATCTAGAGGGATAGGGTTAGCACACGAACACCAAAGTGATCGCTATTTCAGACTACCCTGAGACAGACTAGACAAACATGAGTGTTTTTTAATTATATCCTTTATATGTATTTATCTATTATTTTCTCTAGTAAGTAAATCTGTGTTCTGACCGTAAACTATTCTATAACGTAACTAAGAATAATGAGCTTATTATGTTAATAGATTCAAACTCACCATTAACTCTGCACTTCATTTTCCCTTTAATATCAAAATAGCACTCGTCGGCTGTGAGATCAGTAATCTGTCCACTGACATCTGAAACCAAGAGGTATATAGCTCGACTTGTTAGAAATGTCTGATGTGTTGTATAGAATGCATACTGACCCGCAAAGTCCCACATCGTCAATGACGCATATTTGCTTGTATCTTGTTTTAATTTATCGGCATTTTCTTGCAACAATTTCAACATTTCCCTCATTGGATCAATCCTACCGTCTCCACTTCGGATATTTTCTCCGGGCTCTATTCTGGCTATGGTGTTTGTTTCAAAATGGGTTCGTTTCCTCTCAGCTACAGCGGAGGAGGATTCTTCTTGTTGACTTGAAAGAATTTGGCCAAAGTCTTGCTGAGGAGAAATGCAGCCTATTACTTCTGTATCCTTGTCTTCTTCAGTGGCGTGAGCCCCTGCATTGCCATTAGCAGTTATGTCTCCTGGATTAGGAATCACTACTTGCTCCTTGTCTGCAACATTTAAATTGTCACCAGGAGAGATCAAACCATCTTCCCCATCAGCGGCCCTATCCCTCGTTGACTGTGTATCATTCATGACCTTTGCAAGGCGCTGGAGACAATAATCCTGTTCTGAATCTGAAAGTGAAAGGAACTTTGATTATAACGGAATTCTGTTTTGAGTGAACAGACAATCGAGCTAGAAATGATACCTGAAAGGTTAATAAAGTGCACTTATTCATGTGATAATTCCCTTTATTATTGGTAAATTCCCTGGTTTTATTCACAACTTCTGTAGTAACGGTGTTTTTGACATAGTCCCGTCCTTAGCGTCCAAAAGGCATGCATTTTCGTAATAAGGTTCCTAAAGAATAGCGGATATAAAGTTACAGTGTTCTAAATATATGTCCTGAGTCCCACAAGATGCTAGAAAGCTGGTATTTACCTTTTACAATAAACAACCTATATGAGCACAACTTTCTAGCCCTACTTCCTTTTATTTATTATAGTGCATTCATTGATAAATACTCCAGTTATTCGAATGGATGGATCTATTGTCATGTAGACTAAAAGCTTGTTCTCCGTAACTTTTTATTATTTTCTGACAATACTCGCCGTCGCGGAGAAGAACTGCACAGCGTCAGATTCAATGGTGCATTGTCCATCCAGTAAAGTCTGGCTTTCGGGAGGTTTAATTAATTCAATTCATGCAAACTGATTCCTTATTACCAAGATGGAAGGCTGTGTTTCTCTTCTAATGATCTATTGTATTAGACAGTCGACACTTTTGTTCTCCACGACAGAAAAGTACGTGTTGCTTTAATACTTTCTGGGTTAAATCCAGGTTTTATAGTTCTTGTTATACATTTCATCGAATTTATTGCTAAATGACACCGCGAAAACGAGACATTGTCTGAAAAGAGAAAGTGGATATAAATCTTATGCAGTTGTAAACATTTCTTTCTCTTTTCTAAGAAAATGCGTTGCTTTCATGGAGGCATTTAGCAATAAACACCGATGAAAATGTTCATTGGATTAAACCCAGAACAAAAAATGTAAAAACAATACTATATAAGGGAGAATTATCAGGCGACATTACTCTGCAGTATGGTAACATCCTTGTATTTGATATAAAGAGGGTACGAACCAGGAGAAATGTAAACACTATTTAATGTGAAGCTTGCGCGATGTATATCAAGTTTCATCCCATAATCTCAAATGACTTGAAAGTCAACTTATAGCGCGGAAGGGAAAGTGTGAAGAAAAACTTAAAATGCTGAGCCCTGACCTAGACCTTTAATATAGGACCCACGATGTGTCGTACAACATAACTTCTAAATAATGATGTATATGTGTACCAAGTTTCATCCCTTCATCACACGCATCTTTAAAGTTATAGTTCGTAAGTGAAAGGGTGATGGAAAACTTAACATTTTAAGCTGAGACCATCACCTTGAGGAGATGACGTCCAATGTGGTAAACGACACACCTTCTAATTATAATATATAAGTATGCTGAGTTTCGTCATTTAATAGCAAATTTGAAACATATAAAGTAGAAATCGAAAGTGTGAGGGATGGAGGGAAGGACAGACGGAAACGCGAATAACCCCGCCTCTTTTTCTTTGCGAAAAGGCAGGGGACAAAAAATATAGGTCATAGCTGCCAACTGTAATTTTTGTTTTGGGTCCACTTTTATACCTAAGATTTTCTGTTGAATGAGTTGTTGCTTCTCCTTTCAAACATTTATGAATAAGTAAATACCTGTGAAATATTATATTCTATCTTTAATTATCAACAATCTTTGTTCTTTAAAATTACGGAAAAAGATGGTCAACCTCAAGTACAAGCCTAACTGCTCTATTTTGCAGTTTTAGATGCGATTTTGGATTTCCTTAGTGCTGCATTCCCATACTATACAACAGGTAAAATATAGCTTTCATAAAACCGTTTGCTTTATTCTAGATGATGTTTTCAGTTTGGACAACAAATAAATTTGTGAGGAAACTGCAGAACAAATTCTATCAGTGCGATTGGTTCATTATAAATGAGGGCCAACTCTAACTCCTAAAAGGTTTCCGCATTCATGATTTAGTATACCATTTGGGCCAACTTTTATATTCATTATTTTGATATGAAAGTCTTTATTTGTTCCAAGCACCAACATTTTTGTTTCATCACAACTTATGAACATTTTATTATTTCTACACAATAAATCAAAATTATCTAGGTCCTCTTTTAGTTCAGTTCGGGACGTTAGAGTTTGCTCTTGCTGCTGTGTAAATTATGGTGTCATCAGCATTCATATCAGCACGAGAATGCTGAATATGAAATGAAACACTATATATATATATATATATATATGCATTATGCATTTTTATCATAATCATAAATTTCAGGTTTTTTGACAGCATCATTAGACACAAATTGCAATATTATCGACATCCCCTACAAAGACAGATTTGGAAGGATGTAAAAGATTAGACTTAGTCAGATGATCATATTGCTGTTCTTTTGTAATCATTTTGGACAGTGTGGGTATGATAGAAGTTGGTTTGTAATTTGTCCGATATTATCAGTACCATCTGATTTATGTACATTCATTGACCTTATATCTTCATCTAGTTTATATGCATTTACTGATCTCTTTATTTTGAGATGAAAGTCTTTGCTTGTTCCAAGCAGCAACACTTTTTTTTCATCACAGCTTATGAACATTTTATGAACACACACAACTAATTGTCATCCACATTCTTTTAAAGAAGAGCGGGGACATTGTGTATGTACAGGCGTACGTACATGTTGCTGTCTTCGAACTCCTCGTACACCGTTAAATAGATACATCAAACTTAGGTCATTGATGGTCTTTTGATAACGTCCCTGGTGGGTTGAGATAAGTGATAGACGTGACTTACATAAATTTAAAATAACTCTGGATTTTTATGTCTCACATGTCTGTGAAGTGACCTGTGTGTCCAATTACGCAAGTGTTAACACATGTCAAATTGGGATCACTTCGTGTTGCTTAGGGGTCTTCCCCGTACCCCAGGAACTTCTCTCCTGGTTCATAGCATAAAAAATATTACAATCGTACCCTGTAACCATATATACACTTACAAGGCATGAAAAGAAAATTGTATACATCCAACTCACATTGGCCTGAGGGACAAGGCATGAAAAGACAAATTTATAAATCCAACTCACATTGGCCTGAGGAACAAGGCATGAAAAGACAAATATATACATCCAACTCACATTGGCCTGAGGGATAAGGCATGAAAAGACAAATTTATACATCCAACTCACATTGGCCTGAGGGACAAGGCATGAAAAGACAAATTTATACATCCAACTTACATTGGCCTGAGGGTCAACCCATGCTCCTCCAGGGAAGAGTGGACTTAGCATTGATTCATAGCTTGAAATCTATCGAGATCCCCACCCTATAACCACAAACATAAGTACTGGCCATGAACAGACAAATACACATATGCAACTGGCATTTGTCTGACACCATAATACGTGCCAGGACAAGCTGACCAGCTTTCGAAAATTTTCACCGTCTATTTACGCAAACTAAAACATACACAGATGTGCAACCTAGTATATAAGACTGATGATTGGTATATGAAATGTTATTATTCTGTTCCCCAACTCTCCGTGTACTGTATACATTCAGAAGGTAAATCAATCAAGCCACGTGCATTCTTTATCAAAATGACAACGTCCAAGAGATGCCCACGCATACTGGAGATGGGCAATGGAATCGCGCAATTAAATATATTTGAAACTGGTAGATCACATTTGTGTATACTAAGTCACATACCTTGTTTTCTCCGTACCCATTCGTTGGTTGCTATAGAAACATCGCAGCAATGTATATGGACATCTATACCCTCCGTGCTGCGTCTCTCAGAGATGTTGACCTCATCTCCAAGAAGCCGTTTGATTAGGGTTGTCTTGCCCACATCAAAGTGTCCCACAACCATGACCCTTAAGCTGTAAACATTTTCTTTCCCATCTTGCAGAGCCTCTTGAAACAGTTGGATAGATTTGTCATCCATGTTGAAAATTTCCAATGGGATGCCTGAAATTAATGATTACTTACAAATACATTCCTTACATGAAAGCAAATTCGAAAATAAAGAATTTTTAAAATTGTAAAGTTGCATAGCTTTCAGTTTATCCAGGTTGTGAAGCAGTATCACTTTAATTCACGTGAATTGACGTCACAGCATGTAACTATTCCTTGTTAATAAAACGTCATATACAATTTAAACTGTTCAAGGTGATCATAGAAGTCCAGACCTTTTTAAAGGGAACAGATACTATAAAAGTTTATAAGTGTGTGGTACATGTACATGCTTCAAATCCAACAAAAATACATCAAGTCCAAAAGTATCTACTGTAGTACATTAGTATCAGAAGTATCTACTGCAGTACGTTAGTAGCATACTATCTACTTAATACATTAATAGCACAAGTATCGACATTAGAAAATTATTAAAAGTTCAGAGCAGTATGGAAAGGTCATAGTTACCCCTGCAAAATAGTATTCCAATTTTCAGATCAGTTTTGGCAATCACCAGAATATTGAAGAACATTCCAGATTAGTATCACTTATTAACAGGGAGATATAAAACATTGGTCCAACTTGCATGGACAATTAAACCCCATCGTTGCGCAAGTGAAATTTTATGTGAATAGCCCAATTTGTACATAGAAAAAGAAGACACAAATCCTAGGCTTTTTCCCAATATCATCCTTGCCAAGCCATGATTAACTATGGTATTAACTATAATGAGTTAGAATTCGCACAGAAAGGATATATTAGAGAATGTTCCATATAACACAATTAAAACAAGGGATGGAATTATCTGTTTTAATTTAAACTGCTATATGCCAAAAAATATTCCAGTTTTGCCTGTCAATTCAACATTGGAATTTAGTCAAACTTCACGGAACAGTTAATTACCGTTATTGTTCCAAAAACAGCGAACAACATTTCCATTTGCAATATCTTTTTGGAAACGGAACCTACCAACAGTAATTAGATACTTCCACCTATTTGCTGAAACGTTCCTACAGACTGTATCTATCTTTGGTGGCCGGGTTATTTTTATAGTGTTTCCACAGTGGAAGTCTTGGAAATCAAGAAGATAACCAGTCTAACCTATTTGAAAATTTTCTCTCACTCATACCACTCTGTGCCATATTTGAAGATCTATCTGACATGCCATTCTTGTTCATTATTGTGTATGATACATCAAATTCTAGCATGTGTGTGCTCAAACATAAGACTATGGAAAATGTTCATAAGAAAACTGAGATTGTTTAGAGGATAATTACCCTATGCAAGTGCTAAGTTTTCCAAGATCACTTTTGCGTTCAGTTCAGATCCGTTATCATCAGCATGCAAAATGTTTTCCTAAATGCATACAAAGTTTGAGAGCCTTTGTTACAACATGGACGTGATTTATAGGCGACGGGTACATTTCAAAAGGGCCTCACTTGCTAAGTGACATGTAAGTCTCAATGTCAAGCTTCATAAAAAAGTATATCAGAATATTTTGAATGGTTCTTGGGCTTTGCTGGTTACAATGATAGATTGTAGTGGAGATTTACAACGGGCTGAAAAGGAACAATTGTACCATCAAAATTGAACCTGAAAAGAATACACCTTTAAAAGGCACATCTGTATATAATTTGCTAATCAACATGCATCTAATCATGTGTAAGGGTCGCAGAACTATGGTGTTTTATAAGAAGTGTGAACCGATGGACAGGGGAACGGAATGTAATTACAATACGGCTCATGCGTCTTGATGCGGGGCCTTAAATATAGCAGTGTATTGCTGCTTAGACAGATTTTTGTTGTATTGCTTTCTTATTGTAATTTATGTTTCAAATTCTACAAACATTTGGGCTTCGATTGAAACTATTGTTGCTTTTACTGAAATTTGCATGTTTGATGTGGCAATTAGATATTTACTGTTTGCTATATAAAGCACTCAATAAAGCCTTTTTGAATGATAATTAGCACAATTGATGTAAAGCTATCAATCTCCAATGTCTCCTCATTTTAAATCCCATTACTTCCAAATCCCCTGTTTCCGTGCACCGACTCGCACCCCTTATACAGAGATGTAGGGGTTGTAATGCAAAATTCGTCACATATATCAGGCGTCTTCTGAAGTCAGCATATATGAAGTTTGGTTTATAAAGCTTAGCATAAAAGATATTTGAAAATTTCATTGCAATTGAAATATTTGTACATTTAACCTTTATTCCCACACTACCACCACTACCACGCATAGGTACTTTTGAAGCAGGAGCCAATAATGACACCTTGCGTCTTACAGATGGTCACCGCAAAGGCAACGTCAAAGTTACTCACAAGGCTCACTATATCAAATCCCCGGGTTTTTTATTACGTGTTTGCCTTGTCCACTGCATACCCCCGACACCCATCTCCTCCAGATACTAAAACAAGGGTCGTAACCCAAAACCAGTTATGTGTATTATGTCGTACTCCTAAGGCCACATGTACAAGGCTTGGTTAAAAACATTGTAAATATGTAACTGTAATTACAATTTTGGTATAATTTATCATTGCCCCCAACCCCAACCCCAAAGTGGAACGCCAAAAAAGCATAGCCCTTAATCAAATATATTCAAGATTGCAGGACTTGTCCCTGTAGAACTTACATACCTCCACAATTTAAGTGCATACTCAACATTTTTCGGTCATTCTTACTTACATAAAAACTTACCGACAATTTCAAGCTGATGAAAACACAAAATGTTCGTATCCCCTCTAGTATTCAAAATAGTTTATTTCCTTGCTATTCAAGTATAAATACTGAGTTTGAATGTGTACCGTATTTGAGTAGCTTCATAAATATCATGTCTTGCTCCACAAATTGAATTATAAATCTCTTATCTACACAAAATATACCTGTGTGTGTACTTCAGCTGTAACATTACAATTGAGCTTAAGTAACTAAAACGAAACATATTCATAATATTTCATAACCTTTGATACAAAGAGAAGATTTTTATTTGCAAACAATCCTGCATGGGAGCATTGGGAACTTTAGCAATTTTTAGAGCAATCAATTGTTCTACAATCACAAACTCAAGCTGTTTCAGAATGATGGCATTATCCAAATATTCCTGAACAATATTATTGCCAGTTGATCTGCAAACGTATTTAACCCCAAATTGCTTCGTTAAAGTCCCTATTCCCTATAAACTACCCTGTTGTGAACTAAGTTCATGACACGAGGTATATTTCATATTTACTTTACATATATAAGGTATTTATCACATTGACTTTAAATGTATATAGTTTTTATCACATTGACTTTAAATTTGTATAGTTTGTATCACACTGACTTTACAATCCATTGATTTCTAAAAATGTAGGATACTGAGTTTCGGTTTTTTCCCTTACATTTTCTGTTAATGGAACAGGTATCTGGATCAAGTACATACACAGTTACTTTGCTATAGTGTGGCAAATAAACATTTTAAAATATCTAACTGTATGACAAGCACAAGTATTATAAAAACTTCCTTCAATACAATTAAACCTAGAAATTATTGACTATATTCCCTAATCATGATCATTTATCATATATCAAGATTTATGCATTTAAGTTCCTAATCGTATCATTTATTTTGTTTACGTATGTACAATAGTTCGACTTTATTTCATATATATGAAAAACATTAAATATGTACAATGATATTTTGTATATATGAAATACGTGGTTCATTTTACGTATGTAAAAATGAATTTCACTTATGCAGAAAAGAATTTCCCAATGCGTTTATTTTGCATATGTATACATTTTTTCACAAATGTGAAAAAAGTTTTCACAGATGTGAAAATTAATTATACACATGAGAAATAAATTATTTGTTTTACTTATATGAAAACGAATTTCAAATATACGATACATGATCTTACATATGTGTTTCGTTTACGAGCCAGACAAGACATTAATAAATAAGTATGCAGTTTGATTTTCCATCATATGTGAAGTCTATCTCTGTAAATGAGTAATACGTACTACTTTGCTGATCACTCCACACTGGGCGGAATCTCCAGATTGACTTATTTCCAAAACTTGTAACATATATTTCTCCCTGCTGTTCCTCATAGACCATTCCCCAAGGTAATGGTGGCATCCCCTTCTTGTATACTGTCACTAGATTACCTCTGTCTGTCAGCTGATAAATGGAGTGAGGATCATTGTTACATACGTATATATATCCCCTTCTGTCCACCGATATACCCATGGGGTCGTTCAGTTCACTATGGCTGTATACGAACTTCAGTCTGGCGTCGTTAACCAAAAACGCGTATACGCCAGTGCCTGAGGATTCATCATCAATATCACACGAGATGTAAACAGTGGAGTCGTCAGGACTTACGGCCACATAACTCCACCCACCCACCTCGTATTTACAGATCTTGTGATTTGTGACGACACGTCCGTCTACAAGGGACACGAGGCCCCAACAAAACCACTCCTTCCCGGTGTCTTTGTCCCACTTCCCACCACTCACGACAAGTTTACCCCCGGACCTCAAGGCCCTCACTCCTTGACAATTATCAAACCCTGTCGTTACATCTAATATCCTCATCCGTCTTATCGATGCATATTGACCAGTGGACTCAATTGACAGGATTTCTATGTGACCGTTATCCAGCGTCACCGCCACTTGGGTCCCACTTCCGTCCACTACACAAACATCAAAGGGTTTTGACTGCAGTCGGTCTGATGTCGCCAGTAACGTTCCATCGTGACAGCTGTGAAGCCGTAGTTTCGACCCCCAGTAGTTTACGACCATCAGCATGTCTGCAGACAAAACTACAAGACCGCTGTATACGGGGTCGCTACGTGCTGCGGAAAAAAGCGATTAAAAAATCAGAACAATGGACATGGACATGATCAGGAAAATACAGAAATAAATTCAATGCGTAATTAAATGAACAAAAATAACAATGCTCTGACTTTAACAAGCACTATCCTAACTTTATCACAGTTACCAACCCCAGCATCAGCATCATCATTATTGTGCTCTTATCAGCATCATCAACATGCTATGGTTCTGGTTCTGGTTCTTCTTCTTCTTCTTCTTCTTCTTCTTCTTCTTCTTCTTCTTCGTGCTTTTGTTGTTTTTATTGATGTTCATGTTGTTATTAGGCCCCATCTAATAAGGTATAGTTAAACCAAATAAAATTTCCATATATATGCCAGATTGTATTCCCACATAGAAAGTATGTAAACTTTGATTAGATCTTGTACAAAAATGGTACGTAGATTGTATTTGCACCAGCAAAACGATATTTATTTATTTTTTAAATTTTCTAATTCAACAAAACTTTACATAGCTTCTACACTATTGTATTACCTGGCCCGATGAGCTCATAAGCGATATAAATTTATAATGTTTTCAGCTTTAGGTCACTCATCCTAAAAGTCTCACAAATAACAATTACAAAAATAATATTTATGTTCTAGATCACTGCTTTTGCATATTCCAACATCTATGTGACTTATAAATCATGCTACCATGTTTTAGTTTCACATTCCCCACGTTGACCAGGTTGCAGCTAACTTCATTTGCTCCTGCTGCTGCTGCCATGGTGTAGTTCTAATGGACTCTGAGATTCAATGCCTATACGTTTAAGTGAAGCCAGTTGTCCACCTTACACACGGAAGATTTGAGGAAATGGGCTGCAAAATATAGCTAGCATAATTCAAAAAAAATTCCTGTCATCTACGTAACTACTATACAACTAAGAAATTATAGCATGTGAATCATGCTTGTTTATATTAAAATATGGTCAGGTTGGCTAGTAAATATGCTTAATAAGTACACGTTATTATACAAGGAATATCAAAGTATATAATCCATACAGCTGCTAATAGATACGCCGTATGCACGTAAATAGGGTAGCAGTATTTAAGTAGCACTAAGAGAATTTATGTTAAACTTTTACTTGAACAACATTTATGAGAGCAATTATCAGCAGACAATTACACCGGTCTCTGGACTGGTGCGAAATGTCAAGATTCTTATTATATCGATTGTATTATAATAGTCAATTACATCAGTCTCTGCTCTGGTACGCAAAGTCAAGATTCCATTTAAAGCAATTGTAATGACAAGTCCTCTGTTGTACAATAATTGTATCTAATATCCGGTACCAGGATAATGAGTATGTAAATTCATTTACGATTGAAAACAACTATATGTATTAATATTGTACAGATCTGAACTTCAAGTAATTTATATTATGCAATAGTACGTAATATGCAGATGTATAAATTAGTACACATGCGTATACTTAACGTCCTATAAAGATTTTTTACGTTAACAAAATCACTACATGTGTATGTTTGGGCATTCAAAAGGAAACGAAGTTGATGTGATAAGGAATTGCATTGTTGTAATTTTCTTAACGTCATATATTGATATCAAATCCAACAATTTACTTTGACAATAATATCTGAGAATGAGAAACTGACTGGAAGTAAAAGTCTGCTGTAATTAGGGCGGGGGGGTAATACATGACCCCGATGATCGGAACCTTACTGTGCAATCGCAATTAAACTTTACGGTCAAGACGCTGATTATAGTGTTAAAATGTAGCTGTATTTGTTTGTTGATCTAATAAATCATGTGCGTGTGTGTGAGAGAGAGTGTGTGTGTGTGTGTGTGTGTGTCTGTCTGTGTGTCTGTCTGTGTGTCTGTGTGTGTGTGTGTGTGTGTGTGTGTGTGTGTGTGTGTGTGTGTGTGTGTGTGTGTGTGTGTGTGTGTGTGTGTGTGTGTGTGTGTGTAGAGAAAGGGGTGGAGGGTTGTGTATATTGTGGATAGGGTGCTAAGGAGGCTGCGTATAGCAAGACTAAGCACTGGCCACTACCTCCGATTTTATAATTTGTTTATAATCGTGTTCCTTGGAAATGTACAACTCTGAGCATTAAATTACTTATCTCATTGGTCAAACTTATATGTTCATTGATACGCCACATATTGTTAAGTAGATCAGTCTGTAATAGTACAATATCAACCTTGTTTACAATCATCTAAATTATTGTTAAGTAAATCAGTCTGTAATAGTATAATATCAAAGTTGTTTGCTGTCTCCTATCTTTATGATGTCACTAGATTTGATAGATGTAATTAATAATAGTAGAAACGATACTACATTATTTCTAGAGCTTTGACCTTGAAAAATAAGAGTCTTTAAACCAAACAATAAAATGTCTGCGTTTGAATATCCTTTCTACTCCAATTATTATAGTATCAAGCCAACTATTCAAACCACTGTAGTTCAGATTGAGCTATTGAAAAAAATAAATCTGTCGAATAAATGGCGGTGTGTGGCAGCTAAAAGAAGAGAGAAAGACTGAGCAAACGGAGAAACGCGACAATGAAAAAGCTACAACACTGGAAGGATTGTGCAAAACAAACTAAGATCTGATTGCGGATTCTCCGAGGTAACCCATTATATTGACAATGACAGAAAAGGCAAATGCGGAAAAATATTGTAATTTACAACAATTTATACACATTTCAAAACAAAATTACACCACATTTTGATTAAAAAATCTCAGATAACATAATAAAGGAAATTGAGGGTCACAAGAACGAGAAACAGAGATTTAGAAGCTAGATAGGAACTACGTAAACGATTAACGTAGAGATATAGAAGCTATATAGGAATTACACAAACGATTACAAGAGGAACATTGAGATATAGAAGCTAGGAATTACGTAAACGATTGGCAGTGAGATATAGAAGCCATATAGGAATTACGTCAACTATTGGTAATGAAAAATTGAAGCTAAATAGGAACTACGTAGACGATTAGAAGATAAAATGATCAAGAGAGTAAATGTGTTATTGTTTATGATTTATTGGATGCATTCAAAATTGTGTTAGTTAAATAAAGAACTTCAGAATGAAAACAATTCACAAGCAGTACACCCTATTGGTGTTCTGTAGCTCATTTAAACTCTGCAGCTAACTGAAACATGTCACAAATATTTAAAAGTATGAACATCCACAAAACAAAAAGTGATTACTTAACATGGAAACCATTAAACATTTTTGTAAGTCCATTTGAAGATTTAAGAATCATGACACTGCTCAAAGATACAAATCACGGTGAGATATGAATTTATGTCACGATGACTTAATCGATGGCAACATCAAGATGAGGAATATCTTGTTGGCATTTAAGAGATCAAAAGTGTAGTAAAATCAATATACATGTTGCATGTATACTTTCAAATACAAAAACTAAAACTATGCAATACCATCGCCTGCAGAACAAGCTTTTAATTCAACCAGTTACAACATTTATCTGAAACAATTTAACTTAATCTTTAATAACTTTATTCATGACTGGAAATAAATTATAGAAATAAATTAAGATAAAAATAAAAATTAATAATAAGCAAATACTGATTGATTATGAACTCGAGGAATATGAAACAGTACATCAGGGTTTTGGAGAGCCAACGTATGCTGTTTTACGACAAACTTACAACAATCATGACACTTATGGTGCAAATACTGTCCAGTTCTGGAGAAATCTGTCTGTTGATTAAATTAAATCAATGGTGTCAAGTGGTGAAAAAACTGTTAATTTATTTCGTTTTGTAAAGTAGCACAGGTCTGACAGAAGACGGAATATCATAATAGCACAAATCAAGGCGCTTTTGACTCTCTGTTTCATTTACTGTTTTATGTATCTAGTTACGTGTTCTTCATTTTCTTCACTTCATTGTTTATAGTAATCCTAATTTTGTTTCTCCCCACTTTTTGCTGTACTCACTTCGAGCAGGTTTGCAGCAAGAACTAGTTCGGTAAACCTCTGTTAAATATGTTTCTATTTTATATGTTGAAGATGTCTTGATATCCATCTTTTATTTTTTTTCCAATTTACTTCAATATATTTTTATTATTTTAGTTGTAAGATGAATTTAAGTTGATATAAGGGTTAGTAGAAAAACAATGCTCAATAATTAGTATGTCTCCTTTAAATTATGTTTATGTTCAGCTGATAATTTGATGCAATTAAATGGAATACAACCAATACGAATTGAAAACAACTGAAGGTTGGTAAATCACCAGGATAGTTCAGTTAAAAAGGAAGAATGATCCACGCAGAGCTGAACTTGGTAGACAACCTGGGAAAAGTTCACATAATTTAAAAGAGCCAAAACAGAGACGCTAAAGCAGGAGCAAAATAAAATTAGAGCATAACACGATGATACAATTAATTTCGTGTGACTCAAACAAAACGCACTATTGGACAGGTGGTGGTATTATTGCCTTAAGTTTGGTATTGATGTATACAAAGAGCACATTTGGTTACTTTGTCAAATCTGTAATACCTGAAAAATTACCTAAAGAACAACCAGTTAAAAATCATTACTATATGACAGAACAGACAATCCAATTCCATAAATGCTGTGACCAAAGCTAAAACCCCAAGTCAGACAAACAACATAATAAACACTATATACCATGCAACCTTTGAATTGGCTTATATACAGGTACAAAATACTTTGAAGAAGATATTTATGATTTCGATAAGTCCACCAACAAAAATGAAATTAGATGAAGTCATAAAACTGATTATTCCAATTTCATTAAGCTTGTTAACAGTTGAATACAGTACACGGGGTGGTACCAGATACAATTATTAAGTAATCACCCAGTTCAAAAACTAAGAGATCGTAAACCTAAGGATAATCACATTTCAATGTAGAAAAGAAAACTGATTTTAACTGTGATCGATGTGAACAAGTTTGTAAATTTAGTGCTTGGACAACAACATTAAATGTTGCTTTCCTGCATCATTTCTAGGATCTGATTATCTGTTCCTTTTGTACAGTAACTAATTTAGTTGGTGTCCTTGTAAGTCGTTCTTTAGATTGTTCCTTGTGTATGAAATTTAACCAGCTGTGCTATTTGAATATATTAACACCAAAACTAAAACAACAATACACCCACCTATCCAGTAAAACACCCACTTGTTTGAACTAACTTTTGTCATATTTGGTTGCTGTTTATTCTTCCTGCTTGTCTTCAATTTGTATGTTTTTGTTAATTTTAATTCTTTATTTTAAATGAAGAGTCAATCCAGTAATAATAATAATAATAATAATAATAATAATAATAATAATTGTTACAAGCGTTGTCAAAGGTATAAATGCATCGATTACAAAGTTTTCATTGCACGCATTTTAGTACTTTTTTCTGTCTTCTATTTTCTGCTTTTTTGTTTTCATCTCTTTGTTTTTCATCTGCTGATTTTTTTTTTCAAATTAGAATGTTTGTGTGTTATCTAACTAGCACTTACTGCTGACAGAGCTAAACCCAATAGGAATGACAAAATTCAGGGAAGTGTCCAATATCATCTGATGGCCTGTAATCTTTTAAATCTGTAACTGATTTACTAATTATAGTTCTTACGGATAGGATGATGGAGACAGACAATGATTTAGATATTTTCGCTGATATTGCATTGATTTCACAAACTTTTATTTTTTCATCCATTTGTGCAACTCGTTGTCAATTACAGTTTTATCGGGTATCTCTTTATAGGTTCCATTTGCTATTTTTGTTATGTATGATGTATGTAAAATATTATAAATATTTCAGGAGATTTTAAACGTTTCTTGACTGTAATATTTGCTCAAACCTTAATGTTATATATCAGGTTTACGTGTTTAGCTATCGTCCTTGAATTAGTTTGTTAACTTAGTATTTAAGTTCAATGACGGTTTTGGTAAACAAGTTGTTTATTCAGTTTGAGGTCAGGGTTAATTTTGTTTGCATATAAAACAAGAATTTCCTCTAGATTTATGTGTTAAAAGTCACATACACCATAATCTAGAACATTCTGTCGTGTGACCTATCTTTATATATACCATGTTTAGTGGACAGTTTTCAGTTTCGACCTTAATATCAGTCTTTAAAGAGTCATTACAGTTGTGAACAATCATTCCAAAGCATTCAGAGAGAGGAATTTTTTTAAATATTCATTGGATTATTAAAGTGCTCATAGACTTTGTGATTTTTAATTGATGATTTGGGGATTTATGTGAACTTATTCAAAGATATTCTTAGTACTTCATTTTGGCACATCAGCATATTAAAGATTACTGGCACATCAGGACATTAAAGAATATTGGCAAATTAGCACGTTCAAGGATACAGTAATTCATTCTGAACATTCTATATTTAGGACTTGTGATTAGGACAGTTAGGATTATTGGATTATTTGGATTTTAATTCACGTTACTGTAAGTGTCTTTTGATTTTCATTTTAATTATTTAGAAACCAATTGTTTGTTGATTTTTACAAGTACACCATGTATTGTATTTTTCAATTTTTGTTTGTGTATGTCTATTTAGGGCAAGTTTGGCTACTTTTACTTTATTTTTCTATAAAACCTAATTCTTTTCCAAGCTGTTTATTCACCGCTTAAATCATGCATTTGAAAATCCAATTTAGGATGAAGATGTGTACGATATACACTTTAATGAGATCACAGCTAAAGATCCGTTAAATAAAAAGTGTTGTACTAATGAATTTTAAACTCCTTAGCAAACCAACTCTTCAAGCGTAACAAATAATTACAAAAATGATACAATACATGATGTACGTGTCGTTGAAGAACAATATAAGTTGCTTAGACATTATTCTACAATTGAGGATAAAACATTAATTATTTATGACACTGGTGGAAACACAGTACGAATATAAAGTAGAAGTAATCGAAGAACAATATTAACTGAAAGAACACTGATTGAAACAAAGTATGAATATAAAATAGAGGTAATCGAAGAAGAATTGAACTGAAATATCAACAAAAGCTGTATATATAGAAAACAAACAATAAGAAGCAGGATTGAAAAAGGTAAACATTTTTTTCAAATTATAAAATAAAAAATAAAAGAGTAGCATGCAAAAACAGATGGATTCTTCTGACGATAAATTAAATAAGCCTAGCGATACAAAAAAATCAACCTACGTATTCACTAGAACCGACAGGTAACGTAAGGCAACAAATATAAACCTTGAGGAAACAGAAAAAGACATGCAAACAATGAACCCTAAGAAACCATTACAGCAGTTAGTAAGACAAATAGAAACATTAATAGCTAAAAAATCAAAGAATAGAACTTCCACACGCAGGGCGAGAAGACAGAGAATTAACAGTTCGTGTAAATAATATAACTGTGTAAATATAAAATATTGCCCGTGGAAGCTGATTTCAAAATCTCTGACAATCACATAGAGAAGATAAGAAAGCTATTAGCAAAGAAAAATGTGCAGCCCATAAAGTTAAGAATAGAGAACTGGTGGAAAATATTGACAGTAAAAGAACAGTAAGATAGATCATGGACAGATCTTGGTATCGCACAACCACTGTGTTTTATTATCTATTACGATATTACAAATCACAGCTTCAGTAGGAAAAAAAGGAAACAAAAACAACAACACAATAGATTTCCTTTAAATATTAATTCTTGTTTACATTTACATAATAAAATAAAATAAAGTTATCCAGAAACTATGCGCACCTATTCCCTCAGAATGTTACCTACACCCTTCTTAATGTCCAATAATTGGTTCAGAAATGAATCTGAGGACTACTTTTTAAAATTAACATCCCTTCATCAGTTGTTAAGCTACATAATTTAAATTAACCTCTGGTGTAAGCTCTATTGTGGCACTTTTAAACATGGAGAGATGCTTCCAACTACCACTGTGGAATAGGTCCGATTGAAGGCAATATGTTAAGTGAACATGGAAACAACAGTATTAATGGCATAGCCATACCTCCGTCGTTTTCCTCTATGTATATATACAAGTTCAGAAGGAGAGATACAATTGTGTTGCACCGTTGTTTCTCGTGAATTCATGGAATAGTTAATATTACAGAAGATTTTATAACACCATGACTTTCTTTAGAATGTATGACCTTTGAAATGAAAAATCCACATATATAATTATTTACAACTTGTTATATGTGCAGAATGTATTTGATAGGTGTGGACTACAAAATAAATTCTTGAAAACGTCACGCTATTGTTGACAATATATGACATAATTTTCTTAACACAGAAATGAAAAAATAAAACATGTCTTCTTTCAAATGATAAAGATTGTAACGCACTACATCTAGTGTCTTTTGAGTGTCTGCCTGAATCAAATATACATAGCAGAGTTGTGTGATATATGCCTGTCACACTGTGTGATATATGCCTGTCACACTATCAGATTACTGTAATTCTCTGATGATAAGACCTGGTGGACAACGTATTATATTGTTTAAAATAGTAGAGAATGAACTTATTCTCAGATATGACCTCGTCATATACGAGTAAAATCGTCGAAAACTGGGTGTACCCCTTTCTTCAATATTCGCTGGGCATTTTGAACCTTACATGACTAAATGGCTATAGTAACTTTAGTCAGCCTGTTTTCTTTTACAGATGCTTTCAACGGAAAGACTTCACTCTGTGCTGATAGGAGTTGATTCATGTATCCAATTTATTTTTCGCAGTAATCTGAAATATGACATATTAGGATATGTTTTGATAACTTAAAAAATATGGCATGGCGTGATCTTTGATGACATGTGAAGGAACTTTTTTAAAAATATTTTAATAATTGAACTTCTTGGACATTCTTATAGTATGAAGCATATCAGATAGATTGAAGACTTTCGTCACATGTATGCGACAAAATACAGATTGTCCTGAAAACTGATTTGACATCCATTTTAATTAACTTATGTGCAATTTTCAAATCACATTTAGACGGAATACATTTATCAGTTTGAAAAGGTTTTATGCCATAATTACAGTATCTAAACTGTGGAGGATACATGATGCATCTAGTACAAGGTATTTATAATAAAAAGAGTCGTATCCAATATATGTGACATATGTGTGTGCGTGTTTATGTATTTTTATTCTTATAACGAAATATCAGTTTCGATAAATTATCTCAATTTATCAGCAGCCAAAATGTATAGTATTGAACCAAAGAAGGCGGTTCTTTAGAAGGATAAAAATATCTTAAAATGTTTTAATAATAATAATAATATAAATAATAATAATAATAATAAAAACAATATGATAATAACAATGTTACACGCAAGAGGGTCTCTTTAAAGAGCGAATCGATTACCTGCATGAGTCTGATTTGAGGCCGTTTGTTTTCCCCTATTTCAAAGGACCTCAAGACAACAGTCGTTGTCAGCTGAACAGTTCTTAAACGCTCGAATACTACAAATATTTTTCCTCTAATCACCTAATGACCACACATCATGAAACTCTAATTTCACACTTGCGTGTTTTTCTCTTGTTTCATATTTGTATGACTTATTAGTTAGCCTTTCCGAGCCGAATATTAATACTTCACGCCATGCAATACAAAACACGACCCACACACCTAATGCAAAGTATTCCAATCTCAAATTACTAAACACAAGAAATTATGGAGGGTCCATTTTACGAAATTAATAAATGCTATCATAAAGTCTCTTGAATACTGTACATTATGACGTCTTCTCCTAGAAATTGTCTAATTACTCAGTTTGAGAAATATCTTCCCAACACCGACTCCCCATAATCAACAAATAATCACTAAAATGTAACAAAACTATAAACGGAAACGTAATTACAAGGACCACATACCATAGGTTTATTACAATAATAATAATAATAATAATAATAATAATAATGACTTAGTACAGCGCTTAATACTTAGGTTCTCTAAGCGCTTTACAATATTAGTTGACACATAAGGACATATGTATATATAGACAAGATTACAGAAACAAACACCGTGAAATTACAAACAGAAATATGCTGAAAATAATTAAGGTAAGGAAACATTCAAAACAGCAAATATTTTATCTCTTAGAAGTCTGATAAAAAAAATATTAAAATGAGAAATAAGGTGGGAGGAAACTGCAATACTCACTTTTACGCGATATTCACTTGTACGCTATATTCACTTTTATGGATTCTCACTTTAATGCGATACTCACATTATTGAGGATCATTGATATTAGAGGTCGACAGTCGGTACTTTGACTTATTGTTAGAAAATGATAGTTACAATAACGTGAGGAGTAACAGCAGCATTTAAAATGCATTATTATGTGCACATTTTTACTATAGAGGAGAGAGCAATCTCGTAATAACAGTAAATGCCATTAATAGAGAGTCAGCTGTAAAGAGACGTAAGTCTCATACAATATTTTAACATACTAGTAAGAACTTAATCCCAAGCACACCCAACCCCACCCTACACCACCCTCACACCCGAAAGAAACAAGCAACCTGAGATTCACTACTAACTCGTTTTCATAAGAACACAAAAAGCCTTTACATATATGCAGCTCGTAAAGAAAATATGCATCATTGCATCATTTCAAGTGTTTTGATTCAATTCGGATTTGCTTTAATCGAAATGGATGGGTGCATGTTTCGTACGAGCTTTCATAGTATTCAGTTCGCAGACCAGAGGCATTTTTTTTTTTATTATTTTTTTTTTTTATTGTTTTTTTTTTGTGTGTGGCAGGAATGTAAAACTGAATAGACCGATTCCGAGTCATCAAAAATGTAACATACTGTCTTTTGTACAATTTTGCAGTTTTTTCAGTGGTCAGAGTGCAGTGGTCATAATGACTCAGAATAACGATAAAAGTCTGAGCCCCAACCCTCTTAACCCCACTCGCCCTGAGCCTCATCCTATATGCACATCGTGATCAGTTTTCTCTCGGTTTATGATTAGATATATTTTAATACAATCTATAGGCAGATGGAAAGCTAAGCAATGTGTCTGGAACATGTATACTCATTATTATATGCGCCTTTACCTAACATTGCGAAGGTTTGGGAAAAGGTCACCGTCCTTAAATTGGCATATATACTTTGTCTTTGAATTGTTAGAACATTCAATGTGCGCACATTTTGGTGCTTTCTGAACACAGACCCAGAAATAAGGTGGGAGGAAACTGCAATACTCACTTTTACGCGATATTAAACAGGTCCAAGTAGATATAATATAATGTGTGCACACCTTAAATTAGCAATAGTTTATGAGTAACTTTAGTCAGTCTCTGGTTATTTATACAACAGTTGTCAATCAAAAGACTTAACTTAGTGGATGGGAGAGGTAGATTTATTTGTCAACGTTATTATGCATTTATCTGGAATATGACAATTTATTATACATTTTCAAGAATTCAAAATGAGAGAAATACGTGAGCCTTGCCGACATATGAAAGGAAAAACTTTAAAAAGAATACCCTTTATAAAAAGAACTGATTGGACATTCATATAAATTGAGCATAATAAATCAATATAATAGACGTAGGAAAAGTGTTATGTATACAAAACGAATCTGACAGTCATTAGACATAGCAAAATGATTGTTTACACCAAACATATATGACGACCATCAGACTTAGCAAAACGGTTGTGACAGCCATTTTGTCTGCTACAAGCAATATTTTCAAACAGATTTTAAATGTTTTTATGCCACTGTAGGTAAAGTATCCTAATATTCCAATAAAAGACATATGCCACTGTAGGTAAAGTATCCTAATATTCCAATAAAAGACATGCCACTGTAGGTAAAGTATCCTAATATTCCAATTAAAGACATGCCACTATAGTTAAAGTATCCTAATATTCCAATAAAAGACATGCCACTGTAGGTAAAGTATCCTAATATTCCAATTAAAGACATGCCACTGTATGTAAAGTATCCTAATATTCCAATAAAAGACATGCCACTGTAGATAAAGTATCCTAATATTCCAATAAAAGACATGCCACTGTAGGTAAAGTATCCTAATATTCCAATTAAAGACATGCCACTATAGTTAAAGTATCCTAATATTCCAATTCAAGACATGCCACTGTAGGTAAAGTATCCTAATATTCCAATTAAAGACATGCAACTGTAGGTAAAGTATCCTAATATTCCAATAAAAGACATGCCACTGTAGGTAAAGTATCCTAATATTCCAACTAAAGACATGCCACTGTAGTTAAAGTATCCTAATATTCCTACTAAAGGCATGCCACTGTAGTTAAAGTATCCTAATATTCCAATTAAAGACATATGACACTGTAGTTAAAGTATCCTAATATTCCAATTAAAGACATATGACACTGTAGTTAAAGTATCCTAATATTCCAATCAAAGACATATGACACTATAGTCAAGTATCCTACTATTCCAATTAAAGACATTTGACACTGTAGTCAAGCATCCTACTATTCATATTAAAGACATATGTCACTGTAGTCAAGTATTCTACTATTACAATGAAAGATATATGACACTGCAGTCAAGTATCCTAATATTACAATTAAAAACATATGACACTGTAGTCAAGTATCCTAATATTACAATTAAAGACATATGACACTGTAGTCAAGTATCATAATATTACAATTAAAGACATTTGACACTGTAGTCAAATATCCTAATATTACAATTAAAGACATATGACACTGTAGACAAGTATCCTAATAGTACAATTAAAGACACAAGTGAATATGTTAGGTCTTACTAATTGTATAAGTATCCTGTTCTATTTTCCAGGTTTCGCTCAAAAAGATGTAGATATTTAAGTTTTATGCATGACACAGTTTTCAAGTATATGCATGATACAGTATCCAAGTGTATGCACGATACAGTATTCAAGCAGCAAAATGATATTTCCCATAAGTTAAACACTATTTAGAGGATCATTTTACAAGATCGCGTGATCTGAGTGAACTTGTAACACGTAAATAGTACGTAATATGCTAATCAGAGTTTGACCAGATCGAGACTGGCGATTAACAAATATAAAGCACTCATCTTCTAAGATTACATATAGACAAAGTACTTTTGCGTATAATCATATCAGATTCTCATACATATATAAATATTAACTCTTCGTGTTGCTTGTATTGAACTTAAATAAAAGTATTCGTACTAACAATAAGCCTGATATTTTGTAAAATATTCCGTTATAGATGTATTGCTAAATGCTTGTGTAAACATCTCTCGACAAGTCAATTTTCCCCATGAAAATGTAGATATACTTATACATGTTTAACACAAATCTGCAGACAGACAAACATTGACAGATAGACACACAGACAAAGAGATGATAGTATTATTGAAAGCATGCATTTTCTTTTAAAATATTAGTTTCGTCTAGTAAACCAAGTTTATCTCCATTTATAATAAATTTTCATCTGTCCAATACTTGTGACTGGTTATTTTTGCATTTTGTCGTCCTCCGCTTGGTTTCAAATAAAATTAAAATAGTCATTGTTTTTGGTCCCACAGTTTGTCCGTGTGTTAGTATATTACTCTGTCCATTCTTAGACCCATTCGTCTGTACAAATGTCCGTCAACAATTTTATAACCCCTCAAACCATATACTTTATTTATTTTTATTATATTTGTTATGCAGCAAATCTGATTAAAATCTAGATCTCAGACACAAAGTAGACCTGACGGACACCGATGCAAGGTCACGTGTTCTCTCGATTCACCAATTTAGCTACAGCTTTTACATTTCTGGAAGTGAAAAAAATTATTCGGAACATATCTTATATAACGGTAATTCACCTTAAGTCAAAATGCAGCACTTTATCTGATAGATTATTAAAAATATGTGAAGCAGGAATTCCAAAGGTCAAAATAACTTGCAATCAACATATCACCCATTACAAATCCAATGAATATGTATTTGTATTTCACGTCTGTATTCTGATTTGACTCATTTTGCTACATTGTTGTCTGACAAATGTCAATATGATACAAACAACTACGTGTTCCCTTATCCACAGTCCAGTTTAGTAGCTACTGCCAAAGTTTCAAGTTACACTTTGATCGGAATCTTCCCATAAAGACACCATTGCCAAGTTAAAGATTAGCTATCCGTAAAGTTCAATGACTTGTATGTGATCAACTGAGTTTATGTAAAGTACTTGTGGACTTTGTTTTCTCTTCAAGAAATATTTTTGCTATATTAGGATTCACTGTAGTGAGTTTCAAAACAACGACAATTTATTGGAGCTTTTAGTTTAGTATGTTATTTAATTATTTATTTATTTATTTATTTATTTATTTATTTATTTATTTATTTCTACATAGATGAGGCATCCTGAAGTGATAACTTATTAGCAGTAGAATCTATTTTTTTTTAACTGGAGTATTCTAATGTTTCACTAGAGGTATACAAAAGTAGCGTTTTAGCTATGTCTATACTTATTGTCCATCATTTAAATTCAAGAAATAACTATGAAATTGACTTTTCTTGTGCACATACATCGAGTCTCTATTTACTGTTTATGTTGATACTTTTCTCTAGTCATTTGCAATTTCTATTTTGTAATACAAGCTTACTGTTATTTCTTTCACACAGTCTTTACATCAGTGGTATTTGGTAGTTCCTTTGTTTTCATTACCTCTATCAGTTTTTTCTTTGATGCATTTCTAACATCTTACAAGTAATATTTGTGCTTTGAACACATGCATTCTGCACTATAGTACCTCTGGTACACGTTGCCTTTGACACCACTGGATATTGGTAAAAACATTACACGTTGATTGTCCCATTTTTTTATGTACTATGCGTCAAATGAAACTTCTGTGAAACTTAATCTTCAAAATCTGTATTATATCTACACACAATAAAAAGTATACTGAGTTTAACTTTATGAAAATTGTGTAAATATTCTTCCCACAATCGATTTTAGTAAATTCTGTGTGATTATAAGTTTGATGGATGCGTCTAAACTGTGCACGATACAATTGTGTCGAAGAAAACTTGTATCGAGCACTTTTGTGAATCGCTGCTATATATTATATGGATGAAATTTGGAAGAAGTTTAAATGTTCTTATGATTTCATCTTGTGATTTACATTACCCTTTATCTTGTTCAATATCTCATATACCAGCTTGAAGTCGTTTACATTGATATCTCATATACCAGCTTGAAGTCGTTTACATTGACATCTCATATACCAGCTTGAAGTCGTTAACATTGATATCTCATATACCAGCTTGAAGTCGTTTACATCGTATTTCTTTATCAGCTTTCTTACAATGTAGTGAGAATCAACTTCATATAGTTTATAATGTTATTTCTTTCATTTCTTCTACGATGTCAATTATTTCCCAGCTAGGACATTGTATATATAACAGCTGCTATTCCCATTTTTCATGTGTAGTAGGTAGCTTGATTGGTTCGTTGGTCTTGTTTGGCACTTTTGCGCACAATATTGGCTGTATCATACCGAAGAAACGCTACCCAAGTGCTCTTCTCAAGGACACACCAAGGCAGTTGACCTGGACTAGCGTGCGCGGGTATCTAACCTGCGACCCTTGGATTACGATTTTGACGCTGTACCAAGCTGACGTTCAGAGACTTCCATTTTCACGTGTACTATTTAGTTGTTCAAATTTGATGTTACAGGATTTATTTTTCTATCAATCTTGTTTTGTGGTCAGTACAAATTTGTATGCCGTGCATGTTTTAACTCCTTTGTGCTCTAATGCGTTTCTTTTCCAACATTTGTCACATTCTAAAAACTCCTTATCTTTAAAAATAACTCAAGGTTATTGTGATACTTGATAGGGATATATATGTGACACTTAATAGTGATATTTATTTCGTGATAATAGTGATATTTATGTGATACTTAATAGTGATATTTATGAATTGCAATTCTTAATAGGGATATATATGTGATACTTAATGGTGATATATATGTGATATTTAATAGTGATATATATGTGATATTTAATAGTGATATATATATAATACTTAATAGTGATATGTATGTGATACTTGTTAGTGATATTTTTGAATTGTAATAATTAATAGTGATATTTATCATTTGTGATACCTAATAGTGATATTTATGAATTGTGATACTTAATAGTGATATTTATGCATTGTAATACTTAATAGTGATGTCTATGAATTGTGATACCTAATAGTGATATATGTGATATTTAATAGTGATATATGTGATACTTAATAGTGATATTTATGTCATACTTAATAGTAATCTATAGGTGACACTTAATAGTGATATTATGAATTGTAATTTTTAATAGCGAAATATATGTGATACTTAATAGTGATATATATGTGATACTTAATAGTGATATTTATGTGATACTTAATAATGATATATATGTGATACTTATTAGTGATATTAATGTGATACTTATTAGTGATATTTATGTGATACTTATTAGTGATATTTATGAATCGTGATAATTATTAGTGATATTTATGAATTGTGGTTTCTCTATCTACTGAGGTTGGGGATACTTTTGGTACATCGTTTGTTTTAATGCATTTTGTTTTCAGCGGGTTTTCGATTCATCATACCCTTTCCATTTCCAGAGTGTATACTTTGTGCATTTCATACGTTCCATTTCTCGAGTGTATACTTTGTGCATATCATATGTTCCATTTCTCGAGTGTATACTTTGTGCATTTCATACGCTCCATTTCTAGAGTGTATACTTTGTGCATTTCATACGCTCCATTTCTCGAGTGCATACTTTGTGCATTTCATACGCTCCATTTCTCGAGTGCATACTTTGTGCATTTCATACGTTCCATTTCTCGAGTGTATATTTTGTGCATTTCATACGTTCCATTTCTCGAGTGCATACTTTGTGCATTTCATACGTTCTATTTCTCGAGTGCATACTTTGTGCATTTCATACGTTCCATTTCTCGAGTGCATACTTTGTGCATTTCATACGTTTGGTCTACAAAACCTTTTTAACCTTGTGTACAACATCCTGTTTGTTATATGGAGATAACTCTCATTTGTGAGATATGTTCTCTGCTTCCAAGTTTACTAGTTTTTAAACTTTCAGATCAGCTATAATTACTAATGTAAATATTTCCTCAGTAAACTTAGGAAGCAGACCCTCTGCAGTGAGTGTTTTCTATTATGAAATTGTAACTGCTTCATCAATTTTTAATTTAGGTGTTCCAAAAGTATCAGCTGTTGGGTAACGGAAGAGGCTGATCCATATTTTGGATTTGTTTCTTTCCATGTTGACTGTGATGGATGTCATTTCTATTCATCTATGATGAGTTTTATTGTATCTCTAAATTAGCTTTGGTTAAACGTCAACCCATTTTGTGAGGCTTGTTTTTAGTGAAATACTCCCACATTCTTCTTGACCTTGTGAATTTGATAAAACTTTCAAATACAGATGCTCCTTGTCTGTGTAATTTGAAACGTAGTTAGTGTTGTTCTTTTCCAACAAGTCCTTTGTTTTTGTAAAATTCTTTTCTTTGATCAAACTGTATTTGTTAGGCTTTTCACTCTTTTAACGAAAGTCTTGTGTGTTTCATCTTACTTTTTTTTTTTCGCCTAAGCGTATATGTAGAAAATATATGTCATTCTCAACATCAATTTGCATCCAATATTGTCCTTCTCAACAATGTCAATAATCTCAGCCTGACACTGATCATCCTTTTGACTAATATAATCTTCTGTGTAAAGAAGTCTTTTTCTCGCTTGCTTATGTAATGTGTAGATTCGCTTAACCATTAGTTTGATTCAACGTATTTTATTTATTGCTTTCTAGCATTTAATTTCTTCAACCAGTTGATTGATATTTATGTAAGCAACTGGATTTTAGGGTTCATATCAAAAGTGTCTTAAATTCTATTCCTAGTCAACCATTTTAAAACAGTAGAAAATTCCCAAGGACTACATTATGCTTCATACTTATCTTTAGGCGTTGTCAACAAGCCAATATGACATCCATTTTACTGTATTCAGCCATTAATTCGATAAAGACACACTAACCCTAACCTTAGCTTTCAATCTGACAAAGTATGTAAACTCGGGGACAGGACGACACATAAACCGGATGCTGACTGTTGAGATAACGAGCCAGTGTGTCGCCTCATGGAGTATGAAGCCTGTACAGACATTTCTATTCTAAATTTCTGCTCATGAACAGATGAATTTAGAGTAACAAATGTGAGTTTTCATGCTTTTGTTTAACTAATAAATAATTATATCAAAAAATATCAAAAAATACAGAAAAATGGTTCCTAATATTCAATTGCTATCCTTTAAACTCATGTATCAGCCGAACAAGCAGAGATCGATAAGAACATTCAGATATTGACTCTCTTCAAAACTGATTGCTTCTAATAATCAAATAGTGTCTGGGAAACATGCCCTTGAGACAATACTATGTTCTGGTATCAGCTGCACTGGTCTTGATTTATATGCTTTTTTATTAGATTGAATATGAGAAAGACAACAAATATTACACAAATAGTGGTTCTATGTCCACAAACTATTCTAATTATTTTAGAAAATATCTTAAATCTGTAAACCGAATAAAATACATAATGTGTTTTTGCAGACAAATGTCACCAAGTAAACTAAAATGTCCCTATTAGACTGGATTCCGATTTTCTTAATGTTAAAATCCAAAAAACATTTACAATGAAATTCTCATCATCTCATCTCTCCCTTAACCTGGCAGGTTGTAGGGGTGCCACTGATGACTTTGCGACAATCTCTCTCCATTTTGCCCTGTTCTCCACCGCTCTTCTGTGAGATTCTTACCAACCTTGTCTTGGAACGTAGAGGATCTCCCCTGTGTATCTGTTACCACGTCTTTCACCAACTGGTATGCCGTTTTACTGTTATTCTGGTTCAGGCTTTTCTCGACTTCCTTACAGTGGTCTTCTAACCAGCTTTCCTTCGCTCTCTTTCAGCTCTTCTTAATCCTGTTGTTAATATCCCTATAATTTTCTGCTCCTTCAAGGTCTCCTCACTTCCTTTTCAGTTTTCTCCTCACATCACAGAGGTCGAGGATATCTGCTGTGACCTTGGTCTTCTTTATTCTACGATGCTTGCCAAGAATCTCGTTGGTTGGGCCTATTATTGCCGTGTTGAAGGTGGTGATCAAGGAGTCTAGGTTTATATCTTCAGCACCAGAATTGTGAGTGGTGCAAATTTGCCGCCTATTGATACTTCAAATGCTTGTACCACGTTTGGATCTATAAGTTTTTCAAGTTCAACCTGGTCCTAACCTGTCTTGGCTTCTTGGTCTTCCTCAGACGACGTTTAATAGTCATCAGCAGCAAGTCATGGTCGCTTCCTATGTCCGCTCCTGGGAGCTACGTGGTCTGCCAATGTTAACGCTTGACCGGAAGCGCTTCCTCACCAAGATGTAGTCAATTTGGTTGTGATGTTTTCCGTCTTGACTGCGCCAAGTCCATCTTTTAGATAATTTTGGGGGGCCAACGATATTCGTTGGCACTAGGTTTTTGTAGGTGGAGACGTTCAGGAGCTTGAGTCGTCGCTCATTGGTCTGTTCATTACAGTATGGATCACAGTCTTCTCGCCAGTCTGCCTGTGCGTTTATTCCTACCTTGGCATTCCAGTCTCCTTGAATAACTAGAATATCCTTCTTGAGTGTTTGGTCAATAGGAATTTGAAGCTTGTCGTACAACGCATCCATTTCATCATCATCATGGTCAGATGTTGGTGCATAAACCTCAATGATGGTGATGTTAAAGGAACATGCCCTCAAGCGGATGGTAATCAGCCTGTTAGACACTGGTCGATTTTCTTAATGTTAAAATCCAAAACACATTTACAATGAAATTACTCGTGAACAATTTCCAGCTTGATTTCTATAATTATAGTGCAATTGTCAAATATGATTAAAAGCCTGTTTTAATACAGTACATATCTAGGTAGGTATCCTATCATGTAATTAAAAAGATACATATATAGATTGGTATGTGAAGATGTAAAGATATATAGAAAGGTAGGTAGGTAGGCTGAAAAGTAGGTAGATAGATAGATAGGTAGGTAGGTAGGTAAATGGATATATAGATAAATAGATAGATAGATAGATAGATAGATAGATAGATAGATAGATAGATAGATAGATAGATAGATAGATAGATAGATAGATAGATAGATAGATAGATTGGTTGGTTGGTAAATAGGTAACAAGGTCTATATGGTGGTAGGTTGGTAGCTAAGTCGGTATGTAGTTAGGCAGATAGGTAAATAACTAGGTAGGTTGGTAGGTAGGTTGTAGGTAGGTAGTCGGTCAATTAGATAGGTGAGACTGCATCTATGCCAATGGTCCCACACATTGTTTAGCACAACAAAATAAGTAAAAGGTTTGAAAATAAAACTTTTTTTAAAACAAAGCTGCACAATACTACGGTCAAGGTTAAACCGTCGGTGGAATTCCAAACTTAATTTTAGCTCCTAAAAGGATTAATCCAGATTGTTTTTCTTTTTTTTTCAATCCTCTTTAGATTGTGTCCTCCGTGCCATTCACTCTCAAAGTTTCATTTAAAATGTTTAGACATATCTTTTATCTGCTCTTCCTGCGGTATGTCTGAAAAACGACCTTCCATTCTTAATCATAAATTTGTTTCGGTTTCACCTACATGCTGCTTTTTCGAGTTCAAACAATACACCACATAGTTCAGATTTTGTTTACGACATAAAAAGTGTTGTTTAATTTTAAAGTTTCTACCTGTTTTCAAGATTTTACTATGTCTGATTTAATTAGTAAATCGCACAGCTAACAACCACTGATTTTGCACTTCAAACAACGAAGTATATTGATACTCGATAGTTTGGAACTCATTAAAATGCCCGCTGTTTTCTTACTGCGTTTAAAAGCTGAAACCCATGTTCCAAAAGGTTCAGAAATCTTTTACTGCGAATCATTCAAATTGTCGGTTATCTCCAGCTAGGTCATTGCCTAGCAACAAATGGATACATTCTATAGATAAAGAAGTCACTGCCCCAACAGTCACAGGTCCGGAAACTAAAGCTGATGCCAAATAGACACAATGGAGAGGAACATTTACAAATCCGAACTCTACTCCCTAAATAAGTACACTTTCACTAGAAGAAGACTTCTCAGATTAAGGCAAAGCAACTGATAGCAAAAGACTCTGAATAACTTCTGTGTCCCTTAATATTTTAATAGTAATAGGTTTTTTTCAGAATTCACCAATAAATGATATAGAACCTTCTGACATGAATGGTTCATAAGTCTCCAAAATAGAATCAGACTGGGGTTTGTTTAACCCAACAAATGTATTCCTTTCAATACAAGACCGTGACCTTGACCTCTTTGAAATAAGAACACTTGGAATAGCCCTGTCTTCTGTTGCTTATTTTTAAAAAAGCAATCATAAATAACGTGCCCTTTCTTTGTACAATAAGTGCACGTAGGAAGAGATAAGGAGTTCTGATCAGTCATATCAGATGTTTGATTTCTAACAATTGTGCTGTTTTGAAATTGAGAACTACTCGTTTGAAAATTAGATGATTTTTCCCAGAAAACTGATGAGAGGGAGACTTATTGACAAATGAAATTTCGGGAGTTAAGGAATTATCATCAGCCGTGCAAGCAGCATTTTCTAAAGTTTCCTCTTTTTGCTCGTTAAGATAGGTCTTAACATCACTATGGATCCACCTCGTGAACTCTTCAATTAATACGAGCTGTCTGATGTTATCGTAATCTTGATCAATCTTCTTGGCTGAGCTCCACCTATCAAATAGTTATTCGACATGGGCGTGTCCAGTTTCTTTGCTACTATTCCTAAACCTTTGTCAATATGCTTCCTTAACTACATCATAATAAGCACTTTGTTGTACCAACAGTGAAGTGAAGTGAAGAAGTATCGAGCTTGTCAATAACTACACTTTGTAGTAGCAAAGTCCAATGCTGTCTGGGCCATTTCAAGTTTTCAGCAATTTTCGCAGATTGAAGAAAGTATTTATCTACTTCTTTTTCCTAAAAAGGTGATAATAACCTAATATATCTGGTAATATCAAAACCTGAATTTGTGTGTAAAAGGGGGGTGGGGAGTGCTCTTTTGTCAGTTTTGATTCTTTTAATTTAGATTGCATTGCCCTTTCTCTCTCTCTCTCTCTCTCTCTCTCTCTCTCTCTCTCTCTCTCTCTCTCTCTCTCTCTCTCTCTCTCTCCATCTGCATTTCTATTTCCCTTTTTTTCTTTCTGAAGCTGAAGATTTCTTAACTCTAATTCCATTTGGGGTTTTTTTAAGCTGCAATTCTCTTGATTTCCAATCAAAACAAGATACAGACTTATCAATTAAACCCAAATCACCATTATCCAAAATTTCCTTTCGCACCAAATATGGAATTAAAATATTATCTTTCTCTTGCTTTGTCGCCTCGGAAAGATCATAATGTCTGGCAAACTCAAGCACCTCGTCCTTTTTCATAGACTCTAATCCTACCTGGGTAGGACTTGAAACAAAGTTCTCAACCTTAGATGACATTGTGAATGCTTGCTGCTTTTACTAAAGATTTCTCAAATGGGTGAGAAAAAAAATCTTTACCAGGGACAATGAAAATTCCAAAACAAAGTCAATTTAAATTGTACTTTAAAGCAATTCAAATCCCAGACGAGCCCCCAATTTCTGTTACAACTCTAGGTCTTACAAATATGTAACAGAAAGAAAGTGAAACCAGCAATGTAAGTAAAATCAACAAGCAATTTATTTCTAGAAAATTAAAGTAAAAATTCAAAAGATACTTACAATGTGTGAGTGAATTTTCAAATAGTCCTAAATGTCCCAATCACAAGTCTAAAATAATAGAATGTTACGAATGAATTCCAATAGCCTTGAATGTCCTAATGTACCACACAAATGTAATCCAGAATGTATTTGAATGAGTTTACATAATCCCAAAATCATGTAATGATCCAAAAGTCGATGAGCACTTTAGTATTTCCAATGAGTATTGTAAACAAATAATTTCTCTCAAATTATTTCTGATTTCAACAACACAACTAAATTAGAATCCTTATAGACTGATCGTTTAGAACTAAACTTCTAGAACATGAATGAATTTGTTTACCAAAATCTGCCTACATGACTTATATCTCATCAGAATATGAGCATTTAAAAATGGAAAATACTGACCTACCTGACATATGACAAAAAAAATCTAATTGCGTAATGCCTGTAAAAATACTATCTAAAAAACAGGATAAAAATTAAGCATGTATTTACTACACTATGTACTACATTCCAAGTATGTACTATTACCTTATCTTGTAGAGATACAAGGATGTTCACAAGAATCAACTATTCTTTCAAAGAAATAATGAGAACACCCAGCACAGTTGGTATTTTTAAGAATTAATATTACGATCTCGTGTTGATGTAGGTGGATGCTCTTAAGGATCAGCTCTTGTTTCTTTGAAACAAGAAGAAGAAAGCAAGTACACTGATAAATTTCTAAAACGCAACCAATACACTTGAAGTCTTAAACAACATTATGATCTCTTGATTGAACATTAGCATAGCGCAAAATAAGCTGAATTTTGTATCAACATCAATAATGGAGGAAAACCGTATTATGAAAGATTCAACACTTTTTAAAGATGTGATAGAAATAGTTCATTAGTTTAACAGAAAAGCAACATTATCGGTATCAAAAGATAACATGTATTTGTTTACTTCTTTGGATGATATAAAAGTGTTGTAAAAGGTGCTTGTGTTCCAATATAACATGCAAAAGAATAAATCAATAAAGCTTTGTTGATTTAAAACATAAAACTATATAATGCCATGTTTTAATAAAGCTGACGATTTACATATTTAATTTAATGATGATAAAAGAGAGATAAGCATTAACAATCCCGATAACAAGAATGTTAAAACAGTACAGTATGAAGAAGGAATAAATTACGTTTCTGAGAAATTAATAGTTCAGTTTTTAAACTGTACAAGGTCAATCTGCACCAATTCAAGAAAACAGAATTTACGGAAAACAAAGTTCGATTAAAAACAGGACATGGAGATTCAGTATATGTATTGACACAATATTCGCAAATGTTCTATAATCCAATCGCGATCGGCATCATAGGATTATTTGGTGCGGGCATAGAAAATGTCTGCGATGACTTTGTTGATCTTCGCAAATCATCTGGGGCTGAATTTGTATCATACCTGAAGAGGGATGTGTACAGAGAGCATGATTATTTTATTGCTGACGTTCGATACCAGCCATATTGCATTGCCACATCGATTGTTGACATCAGAAAAAAGTGTCCCGATAAAATGTTGGTGGCGGTGTTGCCATGGAAGATTTTAAAGATCACGTGCAATTATATTGCTCGTGATCCTGGCTATGGCAAAACGATCAAGCTATCCATATCAAAATTGCAGCAAATTGTAGTTGCATTAGAGACAACAAAATCATAGTAACATAATGTATAATTCTGACTCTGTACGAATAATGGCAGCATATCAGCGTGCATACGGCGCTAGAGTACATTTTCCTCTAATATAGAAAATATCAATTAGATGGTTCTCAAAATCCATTCACTAAATGCAGCTTACCAATATGTCAAGGATGCTCTCAAGATGGTATACCAGAGGTCTAAGGAACATTTGGATCATTTTTATTTTTATGCTGACATCGTTATATAACTAGAACATATGAGAAGAATATTTGGCGAGGAATACAACAAACTTGGCAGCATGAAATCTTTATTTGATTTTGTCAAGACCAGCATAGATGGCACCAAGTTTTAAATCACATCAGCAACTTTTTCACTGTAGTTAGTAATATCATCGCTTTGGCTTTCGCCGCAGCACTGATGTTGTTTGGCATACATTTTCTCGCACTTGCCAACGCACATAGGTCTTAGTTCGACCACGATGTTATCTACGATCCTGAATTCTTTAACCAAGCCTGCTATGTTGAATGTAGTGCCACGCAGGCACGTCTTAAAATTTGGTTCAGAATTTTTCTGTTCGTTATGTAAGCGTATTTACACATAGCCTGCTTATTTTGTACACTTGGTTTTACTTTCCTAAGAGCAGTGTGCACTTGAATTCCAAAGCCAGATATGATAAGTAGAAATGGGTTTAAGAAAGCACCCGTTCTGGCAACACTGGCAGCAGTTATCGCTAGTGGAATGGCAGACAGAAAAAAATAAAACGCGCTTGTAATATCTGTATTTTTTTAAGTAGCAGTCTCTTTTGTGATAGTTGCGATAGTACGCAATAAGTTCGTCACGCTGTTCTTTTTCAATATTGTTGCTAACGTGGTTGAAATCAAGGATATCCTTCATCTTATATGATAGCGCTAGACATCTTAAGATAAGTCTTGTGGGAACTCCGCATTCAGTTGTTTTGATATTTGTTCTTTAAATCTCGGATTGTTCCAAAACGAAAACTTAAGAGTGTCCACATGCACTACATGATTTGGTCCAAGTTCCTTTATATGTTCTTTTGTAAGCTCGGGCTCATTATCAATGTACCCGCTAGGTATTTTTGAAATGGAAAAAGAAGCCAAATCTACTTTTTGGAAACCTTTTTCATAAGATAGTAGATCTCTCTCAACGGAATTGGATCCTTTCTCTTCTTATGTGAATACTTATGAACGTTGTAGAGTGTTATCCCATAGTTTTGTTTCGTCATCAGGTTGTGTGCTGATATAATTCTGGTTACGGCTGTTTCTCTGCTTTAGGCTGCGGCTCTTCAACTTTTGGTTGCTCTGCTTCAATCTGCGGCTTTTCTGCTTAGGTTGTGGCTGCTCTGGTTTTTGTTGCTCTGCTTCAGGCTGCGGCTTTTCCGCTTCAGATTGTGGCTGCTTTGGCTTTGGTTGCGGTTGTAGCTAGGCTTTTCTGCTTCAGGTTGTGGCTGCGGATCCCTAGGATGATCTTTTATATGAGGTATCGCCATCTCTCCCAGAATGGTTTCTATGTCGTCCTAATCCAAACCAAACTCTCTGTGATAATATTGCTTGTTCACTTGTTTTTGAAGACATTCTTTGTTTTTAAAGCTTTTTCGCCAGACTTGATTGTACATGCATGCGTAGTCAGCATCTCGATTTTTTCTTTCGTTTTCGTTCAATTTTTGGGGTTTTATTTTTGGTTAGGATCCCTAATTGTAGGTATCCGTACTGGTGTAAAGCTTGGTCCAGTTAGGACTGTCATTGGACGCTTCGCCAATTGTTGATGTATTCAGTTGCAACTGATCTGCCTCAAAGTTGAAAGCGCCAAATAGTAACTGCCACAGGACTGTCTATTCTGATCCAAAAATTATTATAAACGCCTGCTGTTGCATATTCGCTAGTAGATATGTGGTAAGCAAAAGTCATATGCGCTCTAAAGACTGCTAAATATTCTGATGATGAATATGCTACAAATCCGCTGCGATTATCAGAATTGGACGACGACGATAGAATATGCTCAATCGTATTTGTATTCGCTTGGAATCCACATACAGTTTAGTTGTCACATCTGCATCATCAATTGGCACGCCCACATTTTTGATCTGAGCAAAGGTTACGTTTTATCCAGCGCTAGTAACTTCAAACATAACTGAGTTTAAATTGGTGGTAATTCTAAAACTTTCTGGCTCTTGAATAATGATTGTACTATAAGATATCTCAGATGATCTTTGCACAAAAATCTGCCTTGTGGGCGAACCAAAAACAAAACACAGGGATTTATCCACTGGCAGATCAGTAGCCATTCCAATGTATCTGTTGCTTACTGTTGTAGGTACGCTTACCAAAATGTGTTGTATCTGCATATGATTTTGTATCTGCATTTTGTATCTGCATATGATTTTGTATCTGCATATGATTTTGTAGCTAAATCTTTTTTACTTTCTAGCGCGGCTAAGGTTATAATTTTTTAGAATCCATGTTAATGTTGCCAGTCATAGTTCCACCAGCTAGAGGCAAAGTATATGGCGCAGACACTAGCATTTCATTGCCAAGGATTACCGATGCCAAGTTTTGTCCTACTGAAAATAATAGTCGTCGATGAAAATTGTTATTGGCATCTGTTAACAACACCTTGGCATTTGCACACTTATCTGCATACTGTGTATTAGCTGCATCTGCGTTATATGCTGGTGTACCTACATTTGTAATCTTTTGCGAAGACATGTTTAGCGGACCGGTCATCGTGTTACCATAGGTACGACACCAATACATATATTAGATGCCTATAGGTACGATATCTCTACATACTCTTACGACACTAGGTCTTAAAATATGCAATAGAAGGAAAGCGAAGCCAATAAAATCAAGTAAAATTAGCAAGCAATTTATTTCCAGACAACTAAAGTGAAAATTCAAAAGACACATACAATATTTGAGTTAAATTCCAAATTATCCTAAATGTCCTAATCACAAGTCCAAAATAATAGAATGTTCCGAATGATTTCCAATAGCCTTGAATGTCCTGATGTACCACAAAGATATAATCCAGAATGTATTTGAATGAGTTCACATAAATCTCAAAATCATGTATTAATCCAAAAGCCAATGAGCAATGAAGTATTTCCGATGAATATCGTAAATACATAATTCCTCTCAAATTATATCTGATTTCAACAACACAGCTGTAATAACAAAAATAGATTTCTTACAGACTGATCTTTTGGGTTAGGAATGAATTTGTTTACCAAAATCTGTATATAAATGCACATGCCTACATAACCTATGTCACGACAGAATAATAATAATTCTAATGGAAAATTACTTGCCTACCTTACCCATGTCACAACAGGACATGTTGCAAAATACTATTTAAACAGCTGAACAAAAGTTAAGTACGTATTTTCAAATAACCATACGACTTACAATCATAAACAAAAGTTAAGTATGTAAACATCATACATAACAATACATTTTAATATCTATTGGTACGACACCTCTACATACATTGTGATAGATAGAGGTACGACACCTCCGTATGCACTGTGATAGCATAAGGTACGACACTTGTATATAACTTGTGATAACTATGGGTATGATGCCTCTATGCACATTATGATAGGTATAGTCACGATACCTCATCTTTCATTATCACTGTTATAGGTACGATATTTCTACAAACATTGTGATCACTATATCTACGACACTTCTACATACATCGCAATAGCTGTAGATACGACATCTCTACAGATATTTCTAGCTTTTAGAACGACACCTCTACATATATTTTGATAGCTATGGATATGACATCGCTACAAATATTTGGTAGCTATAGATAAGACATTTCTGCATATATTGTGATAGCTATTGGTACAACACCTCTACATATGTTCTGATAGCTATAGGTACGACAACTCTACAAAACACTTGGTAAATACATTGTGAATATAGGTACGATACATCTACATGCATACATACATACATACATATATACATAGATACATACACACATAATTACATAATTGCATAAATACAAACATAAATACATACATAAATGCATACATACATACATATATACATACATGCGTACATATATACATACATACATACAGACAGACAGACAAACAGACAGACAGACAAAAATACATACATACATACATGCATTGTGATAGCGATAGGAGTGGGGAGGTGGAATCTGGGTAGGTCCAGTTTTATCAGCCCGTATCGACTGCTGTTATTCATTGCTGATGTGTGGTAAATTTCTAAACAAACCATACCATGCACTATTAAAAGAAATTCATAAAATAAAGTGTACATAAATGTAGAATGTAAAAAAAAATAAAAGACGTCGCGTCTTTTGCGGACAAATTTCCTTCACCATGGGAATTATGTAATTAACTGAAATTGAAAATTTGTTTTTTTTTTGTTTGAATTTTTATATGATCTTCCAACTTTTTAAAACTACAAATTGGGATGGGTAAAAAAAACACAGAGGTTTAGCAAAGCAAACTGACACTTCCTTTACGGGAGACACATGTGATGCAGCTGAACATGGAAATGTTTAAAATTCACATTCACAAATTTGCGTATGTATTAGCCATTACGTTAGAATGAAATCCTGTTTAGCACGACACCTTATCAGATGCATAAGGGATATATGTTTCCATTAGATATCACCCTATTCGGATACTGCTTGAAACTCTTCTGGATGGACGATAATAAATTTATTGAATTATGCACAGTTTTGAGTCAAGTGTATTTGATCAGTGCCGGATGTCACCTACAAGAATTTGTGCATTACATTATACATTGTTATATATAAAATGTCATACATGTGCTTTGTTGGAGCTAATAAATTTGATATTTCTAGATAGTAACAGAAACTAGACACCAAACATATATACATCAGATACTAAAAGTGCATAAACTTTACAATCTTACTATTGTTCTTCCCGAAAACAATTATTTTATTTTCTAACAGTTAAATTCAAGTATTTTAGATATATTTTACAAATGGATATTCATTATTATACCCAAATGTGTCAGTGCTCACATCGTGCTGGTTCAGTCACATCATGCAAATTTATTTTATTTGCGTATAATCTGTTTCAAATGTTAATGCGAATGTGCGAATGTCTATTTAATTACCAATAAATATAACTTTACTTACCTTCAGAAGAATCATACTGGATACCAGCAGCAATATTACTTGATTTAACACAACTAAACTCAAAAGTTAATGTCCAGCAGAATCACACTCCATACCAGCAAGAATGGTACTTAGTTTCGTACAACAATACTCAAAAGTTGATGTCCAGCAGAATGACACAAAATACCAGCAACAATATTAGTTGGTTTAATACACTAAACTCAGAGGTAAATATCCAACAGATTCACACTGGATACCAGCAAAAATAGTACTTAGTTTCATACGACTCAGACGTTACTGTCCAGCAGAATCACACTTTATACCAGCAACAATAGTATTGAGTTTTATACACTTAGATTCAGGAGTTATGTTCTTATGTAAACACATTCGTGTGAAGAGATGACAGAAACTTTGATCAGCTGTATTGTTTAGTCTTTCCCCGGGCATGGTGATCATCACTGTCAACACGGAAGAAGTAGAATGTGGCACTTGAGACTCAAACGAAACTCTCATGTTAGACAGGATCAAAAGTTTATAGCCTCTAGCGGGATATTAATATGAGGACGACATGTTAAAAGTTATGTTTGTAACAGTGCAACAATAGACCTCAGAATGCAATTGAACGGAAATACCATATTACCCCATAGGTTTATCGTGTGTGGTGAGTCTGTTTGTTTGTAACAGTGTAACATGTTAGATATGTCCGTCGGGAAATGTTTGTCTGCCCTCTAAATAAAATACCGTATTTTGTTTGCTTGATAAATATAATAACATAAAAAGTTATCTATTATCAAACACCCATTTACCTACTATCAACCAATCAATCATCCACTATCAGTACCAAGTTATTTACTATTCAGCACCCAGTTATCTACTATCAACACCCGTTATTTACTACCAACACTCAGTTATTAACTATCCAGCACTAGGTTATCTACTATCACCTCCCAATTATTTGCTACAACACCCAGTTATTTACTAACAACACCCAGTTATTTACTATTCAGTACCCAGCTTTTTACTATCACCTCCCAATTCGTTACTAAAACACCCAGTAATTTACTATCAAATCCCAGTTATTTACTATCCAGCACCCAGCTATCTACTATCAACACCCAATTATTTACAACCAACACCCTGTTATCTACTATCAACACCAAGGTATTTACTATCCAGAGCCTACTTGTCTAATATCAACACCCAGTTATCTACTATTCAGCACCCAGTAATATACTATCCCCCAATCAATTATCTACTTTCAACACCCATTTATCTACTATTCAGCATCCAGTAATCTACTATCCACCAATCAAGTATCTACCTTCAACATCCAGTTATCTACTATCCATCAACCAATTATCTACTATCCAAACCCAGTTATCTGCTACCCATCGACCAGTTATCTACTTCCAACATCCAGTTATCTATTATCCAGGTACCTTATGAATCACTTATAAATACAGCTAAAATCTTTAATCCCTCTATAATATTCCTAACCGAATCTTTGCTCCTATTTTAAACAAAACTACCATTCCATCCGATGCCAGAGTAACTCCCGCTAACAATTTCATGCATTCGTTGTTCAGTGAAGTGGATTTTTACTTGAATAACAAACTGGTGAGCAGCAGCATGGATGCTTACCCTTACCTAGTGTACCTGGAAAATCTCTTGACGTACGGAAAAGAAGCCAAGAACACACATCTGGATGCTTCCGTGGTATAAAAACCTGACACAATGAACAAATTCAACAACACATAGTTGACAGAAGATGACGATCCTCAAAATGTTGGATTTAACGACCGCCAAAAGAAAATCAAACAAGGACGCAGTTTGGAACTGATGGATCGTTTGCATTTGGACATGTGGTTGCAAGACAAGTATGTGTTGTACGCCTGAGACTGAATTGAAGTACTACCGTCATCCATTTGATAGCCAATGCTAACGAGTACAAAAACATCATCGAAGAAACCAGACTTGACGTGCGCCCTGTGGAAGACTTACCTAAATTGGGAAACGACATCAGTTTAACGTTGAGCAGAACGACAGCCAAGGATCGTATACGACGAGGGAAGTAAAAACCTTCACATTTCGTTTCTTTTCCGTGCGTCAAGATATTTTCCAGGTACGCTTGGTAACCGTAAGTTTCCATGCTGCTGCTGACTAGTTTGTTATTCAAGTACAAATCCACTTCTCTGGACAACGAATGTATGAAATTGTTCGCCAGAGTTACTCTGGCGTCGGTGCCTGGATTGGTGTTGTCTGTCCACTTTGAGAACTTTGACTTTCATGTACAAGTGACTGCCATTCAGATCGATGTAAATTTCGCCTTGTACATTTGATTTAAAATTCAATAGGGCTGAGGTAGTCAAAGACGACACAGGATGAAATTCTACCCATTGGGAGTGTTGCAGCGTTATCATTGTGGGTGGCATGGCAAATAGATCGAGTTCTGATTTAGAATATTCACAAGAATGTCGGTGCATCATTTTTTTTCAGTTAGTAAATCAAACACGTCCAATTATCTGACTGCCTCTGTTCGTCTTCTTTTATATTCATTTTCTGAACGTGTTTTTTTAAGATCTGAAGGGGTTTATACGTCTCTTTTACCTCGTTATTGTTGTGGCGTAGAAGAAGAGGAAATGCCTTGGCCAGAATAGTGAAACGAATTTATTGGGGTGTCTCGGCGACCCAAAAGGTCTTTTCCAGTTTGAAGCAACACATTTTTCCAGCTCTCATAAAGGCTTATTTTGGGCTTTGTCAATAAGGACATTTGGAAGAAATTCTTTTCCTCGTGTGAAAGCAGCATCTTTTAAAGCATGCAATCCTCGAGCTACTACCGGTTTTAGGATGGTGCTACGGTACGAAAAGCTGATTGTAACATATCTCCTAAACCATGTCCTCTTTGTCGAGTGACTCCTTGGTACACAGGATACGTCTTGTTTTTACAATTCACTGGAGAATCGTTTTCGAAAATGTAGTTTCACCGTGACTTTTTCTTTTGAGAATGGAATATTTTGTCCAAAATCTCCTTTCATACAAATGTTAACACCGCATAATACGATTTACTGACAGGAAGATAATAAAGATGTACAAATGCACGGTTAACGTGATACGTGTTTCCACCTTCCTCGTAAGCAGCAATGGCAAAATTCACTTTGAAAGGAATGCCTCTGAGTAACGGAGCGGTTGTGTCTCCCACGACGTAGTACTCTACCACATCGGAGTACACCAACAATACATTTAGTCATTCGTGTATTTCGACAGAGTAACAAAAATACTTGTAGAGTCGTTGTTCTAAATATCTTTCATAGGAGCAAGAGCAAAATCCACCCAGAATAGAAAGCAACCCGGGACAAAAAGTAATTGACATTATTCTGCCATCAAAAAAAATGAAGTTTAAGACGATGAGTAATTCTATGGTACTCGATCAGTACACTTTCGCCGGCTTTATCCAGGGCTTTGCCAAGCTGGTTGCTAAAAATAGCTGCAATCGCTTCTACCAGATGTTAAGCCTTAAGATAATACCCAACAGGAATTCTCATACTGTAGGTAGTCAATTGAGGATTGACTGATGATGTTTTTTTTTGGGGATTCGTAGATGAGACGATCATTTTTGTCCAAATGTGCATGAACTTAGTCGTTCAGGATATCGACGATGAAACTGTTTTGACCTTCGCTGATATTCAGGGCTTGCGTTGGATGAGTGATTTCAATCAAATCGACTTCCAGATGAGCTTCGTGATCCAATTGTATGACCTGATATAATTTGGCTCTGAAATATCATAAAGTATTGTTGGGAAACACATCCATAGAACTATCACTCGGAAAGGTTAAATAAAATTGGTTATTCATAGTTCTGTGATTCTGGTTTCTGAGGAGTCACTCGATGACAAAGGAGAATGATTTTCTAAATGTTTCAAAGAGGATTGCTGCAGTTACTGTTGTGACTGGAAGAATTGTTGTGACAGTGACTGTCCGTTGGCCGCAAGGCTACCGTTGTTGTTACTGTTTGTAGTATATTTCAAGGAAGGACTGGGAAGAAGACAGTATTAACTGCTAAGTACAATTGTCCACAATTGTTTGTCTCCTTGTTGCAAACTCAAATTGGTAATGTCTGCTCCGATGACACAATACACCACAAAGATTTGTTAGGAGAAGACAATTTGAGTTTTAAGAATATGTTCTCCGCATCACACCCACAGAGGTTGTTTATGTAGTTCTTGAAGAGAGGAAGTCTGAGAAGGAGAGGTAGATGCTGTGTTTAACAGCATGATGGTTACTTCTTTTTATAGTGGATGACTTTTGAAGCGGCAATCCAAGAATAAAAACTAGGTAGATATCCTTTTCAACGCACTTTCATTTCTTCATTTCGTTTGCACACTTTACGTGTTCTTCGATGGAGAATGCTTTTGATATTGTACACGTCATTCTTTTGTCTTGGTCATTCGTTGTGATTCAGGCAGGTAAACTGTTCCTTTTAACACTTCTCTGTTCGTGTCTTCCAATATATATATATATACAGGAGGATTACGTCCACGTACATGTTCAATGACACGAAACAGTTCAATTGTCCAGTTATGTAAATAACCTTTGCCAAATGTGCGTTTGGTTTTTCCAATGAGAACCCAATCTCCAGTCGTTAGCACAACTACTTTATTTGGGGTGGTAGGTGACGTTCCAAACAATCGATCAAACACCATCACTTCGTTTTCAGGGGTTACTTCTTCGGTTGCACATCCAATGCTTCGATGGTACGATTGATTGTAAGCTTTGGCAAGACGTGGTAACACGTCGATGTACTTGAGAGTGTGTTGATGTGCAGAATAGTTCCACATACGTTCTTTCAAAGTTCTTTGAAAACGTTCCAGGATACTGATGTTCATTTCAGGATTTTCAGTGGTGAAAAAATGAATGTGTCGTCGTTTCAATTATTTTTGAAAAGCTTGGTTCAGAAATTCAGTGCCTTTGTCTGTTTGCCATCGTAAAGGGTGACGACCACGTTGTTTCAAAACCAGTTCTAAAGCTCGTACTAACTCTAAACTTGTTTTAGAAGTCAAACAACTACCCAAGCTGATTTTGAAAATACGTCGATGACACAAAACAAATATTTGTAACCACGATCGAAAGCTGCCAAATGAGAGACATCAGCTAAATCCACTTGCCATTGATGAGCGATGCCTGTGACTTTGGTTTGACTTCTGCAAAGTTTTCGTCGAATGGGTTTGTGTAACATGCACGTCGATTGTTCTTGAAACACTTTTATGTTTGGTCTTAGCAGCACGATAAAAGTTTTGAACTCCTCCGTGTTACGGAATTATAGATCATTTTTTTTTTAAATAATGGTATAGTTTATTAGTTTATGATCCCTGTTCTTAGTCTAACAGCTGTCGTCTTGCCGTGAGTACACATACGGTATTTTGGATCAATATTTCACTGAGTACATTGGACTTGGCATTGTCGTTTGTAACATTAGTACATCACATGGTTTTAGCGCGCTTGAGACATGAACTTCTGAGCTAGATTTTATGAGTAAACACTTTGTTTTTGATAATAATGTCAGTGTGAGAGGTACTTTAAGCGGAATCACGCATAACCTAATTTCTGATTGGTTTGGAGAAGGTTATTTCTAGAAGTATTAAATGGGTTTTTATTTCGATTCTGCGTATTAAGAGACTACATTATAGGAAATAATCCTGTGTTTAGGCATTCTTCATAGTTACATTGAATAGAGAGGTCATAACGAATTTGGTTCATTTTGCGTGTGGATATTCTTCTTTAGAGATCTATTTATTTCTAATACAGTGCATTCTGGATTAGTACTGTTTCTTCAACCTGAATAATTATACAGCTCCATGGAATTATCGGCAACATTTCTTGAACTTGTGATATTCCATATTCGCAAGGATTACTTGGATAAAGCTTATTATTATCAACACATTGGCACAGTGAAGGTTACTTCATTCGGAATACCTCATTCGGAATATTTGGATTGACTTTCGGATCAGTTATTTTTAATTTTTTCACTTTAATTGTTTGTTGAAATATTTTAATATTTTAGGAAATTAAAGATTTGTATTTTAAATCTTGAAAGCTTGTTTGTGTCTTTTCTTTTCTTACATTACCCCTAGTCGTAACACTCCGTAACCAGCAGCATGTGCAGAATTAGAGTAAATGCTGGCTAAAAGTTTTTCCGAGATAGGTTTAAGTGTGATTATTGCTCCTCAATATGTGACCCACTGTTTGATACTGGGTTTAGATTCGTGTGTGGGGGGTTTTTTTTTTTTGGGGGGGGGGGGGCATTGCGTTGAGGCTTGATGTGTCCGACGAACAACAGGAGTAGGAGCCGGTTATGGAGTAGTAACTTTTTCTTGATGTCTTTTACAGTTCTGTCTTCCCTTCTTTCTTTCTTTCGTCTGTTGAAGAAAGGTGTCGACATCATATTTTTAAACCAAACTTTTTTTTCTTTTTTTTTTCTCGTTTAGGAGTAGGGGATGGTGTGAACAAGAAAGCTGCAATGTTACTAGTTATTGAAGCTGACGGAGCTTTAAACACTTCTGGTGTCTTTTTGTTCCATCCCTTTGGTTGTGGTTGTCTTAGTGGTTTGGGTTTGCTTTCATAATCGTTTTGAAATCTCTCAGATTAGGTTAAGTTCTTTCGTCTAACGCTTTCTGGTGAAAAAGTTGAAGACGTTTCAATACTTGTCCGAACCTTTGCGATTTTTCTATTTCTGATAAATCGGTTCGATCCATCAGCGATTGTATTTATTTTTTGTTTGTTTTGTAACTGTAACATCTCGGTGAGATTAGGATTCGGAGATAAATAAGGTATCCGTTGTTTGTACCAACGATAGAGTTCCATCCATCGTTTGAATGGAACTAAAGTGACTTTTCGTCCTTCCATAAGATCCAAAGGTACACTTGTGAAAAGGGTGTCCTTTTTATCTTTTTTTTTTCTTCCTTGTCTTATGACTCCTCCTAAAAATGGTCCAGCAATTGATCTTAACAAACGAAAAGCCACTTTTAACAACAGTCCTATCAGCATGGGTAGAAATCCTTCTCGTAGAACCAGCATTCTTTTTCCTTTGACTGATGGATATTTTTTATTTATTTAATTTTTTTTTTCATCATTTGGCGAAACACTTTCCGATGCTTTCCTAATCGTTGTTTCTGTATCTTGGACAAAGCTCCCGTTAGTTTAAAAAAATTCAAACAACATTCATACACGGTATCGATGATTTTTTTTTTTTTTTGTATTAATTTTTTTTTTTTTTTTTTGGGTGGTTCTTTTTGAATTATTTGTTTTTGCATGTTAGGATTGGATTGAGTCAGTACTGATATAACATCCCAATGTTTAGCTGTGTGTTTAATTTCTTCTTCTTGAGATTTGTCCAAGTCGTACAACAAACGTGTTTCATTGGTTCGTCCTCCAAACAAGCTGTAGCGTGGATTCAAAGATTCGATATCTACCACGTCGCACAAAAGCGGCATCTTTTATTTATTGGGCAAACGTGTGCCTTTTGGCTAATTGGTTCGAGACAAATGTCCACAAGTGGAACACAGTCTCAATAATTTGCAGGTACTGTTGTTGTTGAACTTGTTTCATACGATGCTGTTCATAATGTTATGTATATTGAATTTATAATATGTGTCCATGAGGTAAGTTGTACTTTAGTCATTTTGTAAACAACATATTTACATCATTTGAGTTCAAGGTCAGTCTTGTTTACATGGCATTTAACAATTCGATTGGAATTTTCCATATCTTGAGGTGAGAAAAGTCAGGTACGCAGAGGAAACTTCCATTAGAGTTACTCATATTCTAGAATATTCTGTCTAATAAAAAACCATTTCAGTCTCAAACTAGTACTTCTAAATTTCAAAACAGCACAACTGTTAGGAATCAAACATCTGGTAAGGCTGATCAGAAATCCTTATCTCTTCCTACGTGCACTTATTGTAAAACGAAAGGGCACGTCATTTCTGATTGTTTCAGGTTGAAAAAAGCAACATAACCAAGACAGAGCTTTTCCAAATGCTCTTATTTCAAAGAGGTCAAGGTCACGGTCTTGTATTGAAAACAATCCATTTGTTGGGTCAAACAAACCCTAGTCAGATTATATTTAGGAGACTTATGAAATATTCATGTCAGAAGGTTCTATATCACTTACTGGTTATTCCGCCAAACCTATCCCTATTAAATTATTAAGAGATACAGGAGCTTCTAAGAGTCTTTTGTTATCGGGTACTTTGCCTTTGTCTGAGAGGTCTTCTTCTAGTGACAGTGTTCTTATTCGGGGAATAGAGTGCGGCTTTGTAAATGTTCCTCTCCATTGTGTTAATTTGGCATCAGACTTAGTTTCTGGACCTGTGACTGCTGGGGCAGTGATTTCTTTACCTATAGAAGGTATCCATTTGTCGCCAGGCAATAACCTAGCTGGAGATAAAGTCGTGGTTAATCCACTTGTAACTGGCAAGGCTTGTTTGGATCAAAAAGTTGATCCTATCGAGATTAAAATCCCTGATTTGTATCCTGCTTGTGCAGTTACCAGAGCTATGGCAAAAAGAGCTCTTGAGAATGATGTTGATCAGGAAATTATTCCTTTAGCTGACACATTTATTGGTCAGTCTTTTGGATGAGGTCACGTTCTCTCCTGATATTGGGCAATCAGAACCAATTGATCCCACTGATCCTCTTTTTACAACTCATTCTCTTTATTCTAATCACCGTGCCAAAAGACAATAACTTGCTGTCTTACAGGAACAACATCCTGAAATTTCCTGTTTGTTTCAGAGGGCTATTAGTGAAACTGAAGCCACAAAAGTTCAATTTTGTTACTTTACTAAAATTGGGGTCCTTATGAGAAAATGGAGACCACTTCAGATACCCGCTGGTGACGAGCGGTCAGTGAGCTATCAAATAGTCGTTCTTAAGTCATATCGACAAGAAATTCTTAGTCTAGCCCATGAGACTCCCTTGTCTGGTCATTTAGGAGTCAATAAGACTTATCACAAGATCTTGAATCATTGTCAGATGGTAGGAAAACCAAATCAGAAGATACCTAAGGCTCATCTGCAACCTATACCTGCATTTGACGAACCATTTAGTAGAATAATTGTGGACTGTGTCGGTTCCTTACCTAAGACTAAGTCAGGCAAGCAATACTTTTTGACCATCATGTGTGCGTCCACAAGATTTCCTGAGGCAATTCCTCTGAGAAATATCAAAACTAAATGCATTGTAAAAGCTTTGGTGACGTTTTTTTTAACACTTGTTGGCCTTCCCAAATCTATCTAGTCGTGTCAGGGATCAAATTTGAAGTCTGGAATTTTACATCAAGTTATGAATTAATTAATCATATAACAGTTTAAATCTTCCACCTATCACCCGGAAAGTAAAGGGGCTTTGGAAAGATTTCATCAAACTGAAGAATATGATTCGGTCATATTGCTTTGATACAGGAAACGATTGGGATGAGGCTGTTCATTTGTTAATGTTTGCTGTTAGGGAATCAGTCCAAGAGTCATTAGGTTTTAGTTAGTTTGAACTGGTTTTTGGACATACTGTCCGTGGACCATTGAAATTATTGAAAGAGAAAATTCTTTCAAATGAAGATTCTAAATTAATCTTCTTGTCTATGTCTCTGATTTCAAATACAAGTTGTGAAAGGCCTGTGAAGTAGCAAGATTTAATCTTCACATTACCCTGTCAAAAATTAAATTAAGGTATGAAAGAAATACACAGGAAAGGAGATTTAAGCCTAGTGAGAAAGTTCTGGCTATTTTGCCCATACCTCAAAATCCCCTTCGGACTATATTTTATGGTCCTTATACCGTTGAAAGGATAGTAAATGACTTAAATTATATCATTAACACTCCTGAGAGGTGGAAACATAAACAACTTTGTGACATAAGTATGATAAAGGAGTATTTTGACAGAGATAGCTCAGCTAATTATTCAGTTAATTTGGTTGTATCTGCCCCACACAGTGAGGATGTCAACGATGGAATACAATCTGACCGTAGTGATTCTGGTGTGACCAAACTTCGAAATTAAGAAATATTGAACAATCTGGACCAGAAAGTTTCACCTCGAAAACAACTGGAAAGAAATGAACTAAAACAGCTATTACATGAGTATGAGCACTTGTTTCCTGATGTTCCTACACGAACAAATAAAATCTATCATGGCTTTGACATTGAAGATTCTACGCCTGTAAAACAGCATCCTTACAGGGTGAATCCTCTCAAACAGGACTATTTGAAAAAAGAAATTCAGTATTTGCTGGAGAATGATTTTATCGAACAAAGTAAAAGTAACTGGAGTCCACCATGAGTTCCTAAGCCAGATAATAAATTCCGCATGTGTACTGACTATAGAAAAGTCAATAGTGTCACCAAAACGGATTCATTTCCTATGCCAAGATTGGATGATTGCATTGATTAAATTCGAAATGCGAAATATGTCACCAAGTTTGACCTGTTAAAAGGATTCTGGCAAATTCCACTCACGAAAAGGGCAAAGGAAATGTCAGCATTAATATATTCAGATGGACTTTGTCAATATAAAGTCATGCCGTTTGAAATGAAAAATTCTCCTGCAACGTTTCAACGTCTGATGAACATGATAACATCTGGTCTAGATAATTGTAACGCTTACATTGATGACGTTATCTACAACGACTCCTGGGAAGATCACTTGGAAACCATTCGGAAATTCTTCAATCGATTCAGTGATGCAAATCTGACGATTAATTTGAGCAAAAGTGAGTTTTGCTATGCTTGTGTCACAATTTTAGGACATATTGTGGGACAAGGTCAAGTTAAACCTACGGAAGCTAAGGTCAAAGCTATCTCTGAAATCCCTGTGCCTGTTTGTAAATAGAAACTGACGAGATTTTTAGGTATGGCTGGATATTATCGAAAATTTTGTTCATTTTTGTCCATAATTGCCGAACCTTTGACAGGTTTGTTGAGTAAGAAATCCAAATTTGATTGGTCTGACCAGTGTCAGGAATCCTTGGATAAATTGAAGGCCATGCTTAAGAATCCACCAGTTCTTTCTGCACCAAATTTCAACCAATTATTTAAAATGTCTGCTGATGCATTTGATGTAGGGGTTGGTGGAGTATTGATTCAGGAAGACAAACATGGTGTGGATCATCCAGTGTGCTGTTTTTCTAAAAACTAAACAAGCACCAGAAAAATTAGTCCACAGTTGAGAAGGAATGTTTGGCTTTGATATTGGCTTTACAACATTTTGAAGTGTATGCTACCTTGGCTCCTTCTCTGATTATTGTATACAATGATCACAATCCCCTTACTTTCATCAACAAAATGAAAAATAAAAATCGGAGATTGTTGAGATGGAGTTTAATACTGCAGGAATATAACATTGACATTCGATACATCAGGAGAAAAGACAATGCGAGAGCAGATGCACTTTCACTTGCATAATCTATAATGCTTTGTTTTGTGTAATAGAGCTGAGTTACATTTATAAGACATTTTCCTATGTAATTTTGATTATGCATGTTTAAAAGAAAGCTTCATTGCATTATTCTTTCTTTTTATTTATAAAGGGAGGTGTTATGTATATTGAATTTATAATATGTGTCCATGAGGTAAGTTGTACTTTGTTCAACGTCAGTTTTGTTTACATGACATTTAACAATTCGATTGGAATTTTCCATATCTTGAGGTGAGAAAAGTCAGGTACGCAGAGGAAATTTCCATTAGAGTTACTCATATTCTAGAATATTCTGTCAGGTGACTTATCCTTATGTTTACACAGGTTCGGTAAACAAGATTTCATTTATATACTAAACTTCATATTATTAAGATCAGTCTATTAAGGAATTTATTTAGTAATCAAATGTTACAGTTGTGAAAATCAGCAAATTCAGAGAGTGGAATTATTTATTTGAAATATTCATTGGAATTGCTGACAGTGCTCATTCTCATTGGATTAATAGTTGACTTTGTGATTTTTGTGAAATTCTTCAAATCTATTCTGGATTACATCAGTCATGCATATCATAACGTTCAAGACTACTGGCTCATCATGACATTCAAGGCTACTGGAATTCATTCGGAACGTTCTATATTCGGATTTTGTGATTATAACACTTAGGATTATTGGAATATTTCGGTTTTAATTCACGTTCCTGTCAGTGTCTTTTGAATTTTCACTTTAATTCTCTAGAAATAAATTGCTTGTCGATTTACTTACATTGTTGGTTTCACTTTCTTTCTGTTACATTATTTTAAGACCTAGAGTCGTAACAATAACAAGAAGGACTGAGAAAAGTTCGCTTGCATGTCGAGGAATTAATTCGTTCTTTTCCTTCATATCTCTCAGCAGTGAATGTGTTTTTTTTTTTGAGTGGTACATCCTTGCTCACATTTCTCACAATAATAAGCGTATCAAAGGAATCCTGTAATACTAGTAATGGTATCGAATTGCTCTTGATGGTGATACATGTCAATGTATTTCCCGTCTGGGAAATCTGGTCCTCGAGACACTAAACTCCACGAACGACTCGAGGATACACTTTCAACGTATAACGAGGTGCCAAGACGACTTGAGCTTTTTGCATTTCAGGAATGTCACACACGGTCTCTATGGAAATGCCTGCCTGCTGCGAAACGAGTTCTGTTTCTCTTCGTTGCTTGGCTCTGTCCGATTTTCTAATGCTCTCCCGTGATTTTTTCCATTCTAGGATATCATTCTGCTCGGCATACGTTCGACCCACAGCGATTGCCCGAGTTAAGCACTTCGGGTCTTGTGAGTTGTCAGTTTGGACGATACTGCGTTTGGTACTGCGGAGTTCATTCATCAATAACATTTTGAGTCGTCCATTGCCTTGGGGAGGTGAAACGTGGGTCATGTGAAGAATGGCTTTTCCATCGATCATGTTAAACTCGTCATTGGATTGTTCGACGTGTTTAATTTTGTCGATGATTTTCGGCGATGTTAATTCTACCAGTGTACTAAACTCAATCCAGACGGGAGACTTTAAATTGTCGTGATGGATGAATAGTTTCAAACAATCGTCATCCTTAGCTTGGCATTGTCGTTTCAGTGTATCTAACAATGAATCCCACAAAGATGTAATGAAACCTGTTGCTTTCTCTTGTGGCAAGTGAGACCTTGGTTTTAAATTGTCTGGAAGTCAGTTTTTGCGTTTCTCGAATGTGACAATAATCTTCAGGAGCTACTGAACAACTTCTTTTTTGGTGGATCTTGACTCTCGTGGTATAGTGGCAGAGGAGGTTGAGGTTGTTGGCTCGGGCTCACTTATGTCATCTTCAAAATCACTGGCATGCACTTGTGCTAACACTTCAGTTAGCGTATGAGGCGACACCGAAAGTCGTCGTCGTCTCTTGGCTTCTTCTTCCGGTTTCTTTTCAGCAAAATGTGATCGTTTCATCTTGATTCCAAAATTTGATTTTACCACGTTTTACACTCACTTGCTTCCTACATATAGAGAGAGCTTCTCATCCTAAGAGCATATATTCATTCAGCTTTCTAACTGTGAAGGAGAAGATGGAAGGGTCAAAACAGAGATTTACAAAGTCATTCAAAAGTACTCCATTTCCAACAAGACTACCGGACTGCTCGAGATAAAAGTCAAGATACTTGCTATGTCTGTCAAGAGAAAGAATATTGAACTCCAGAATATCCACAGCGTCAAAGAAAAGGAAAGACAGGAGAAAAAGAAACAAAGGTAAAGATACCTGTTATCATTGTCAAGAAAAGGGGCACTGGTCTTCAGAGTGTCTCAAGAAAAAAGAGAACAAGGGGACGGAGGAAGGAGCGTTCCTTAGAAACAAATACAAATGAAGAACCTATGCCCGTCTAGAAATTCAAGAATGTAAGAGCAATAGAAAACACTGAAAGGAAGAGCCCGTACCAGTCAAGAAATTCAATCAAAGAGGCAGGCAGTTAAAGAAAGAAAATGGACTTTTGTGATATGTTATAAAATTTTCATTGTGATTCTGATTCAAAGAGAAAATACCAAAGAAAAAACGCAAGTGTCCCTTTGTCTCAATTGTTTTAACTTTTTGTGTGGACACTTAAACATAATCACACTCCCAAAGCATTGAATCATGGGAAAAGGGATTGAAATTTTTGCTTGACTTGGCAATCATTGGGTAGTATCTCTTTTCTAAGAGATATAAGTGGCCCTGAAAAAACCTTTGGGTTTTTTCTAATCACACAAACGTTATCGACTTGACATCATCAACTTTAACTGTCTTAATCCTTTTTCACAGCCAAGTTCTAGTCCTCCTGCTGCTGTTGCTTTGGTAGTGGTAGCAACTGCTGCTGCTGCTGCTGCTGGCATCTCATTGGCAGTGAGAATGGATGTAGTGATTGAAGGTTTAGAAATCTTAGCATGTGAAGGTCTCTTTTTCTTGGGTTGAGCTAAAGAAGTCTGATACATTTCTCTCAGACACTTTAACTCTGCCAAAATGTCTTGTAACAGACTCACCGTTTCGTTTTCACTCTCTTCCTTCTGTTCACTCTTTACGGTTTTCCTCTTCTCTTCTACTTATTTTCTTTTTGTTGTTGTTGTTGTTGTTGTTGTTGTTGTTGTTGTTGTTGTTGTTGTTGTTGTTTAATAAATTATTTTTCTTTTTCTTTCTGTCGTTGCAAAATATTATCCAATTCTTCCTTTTGTATCTTTCTGAAATAATCCACCACTAGTAACTAGATGGAGAAGGAGGTGAATGTAATACTAACGTCACAAGCAAACATTCTTCCGGAGACGATAGGAAATCAGCCAAAACTAAACTGAAGTTATACTCTTCTGGAAGAAGAATGCTAGTTACAGCCGCAGTAGTAGTCGTATTCATGGTACTATCACTTCAAGTATACGATGTATCCGCAACAGGTGCACCCCAATACATTGTTTTCCTGTTATCAGCCATAGGTATTGTACTTGAACTGTTCCGCAATGGTAAACCGTACGAACGCTGGTGCACCTATATATATTGAATGTGACGTCACGCGTCCGCTCTAGTCTTATTTGAAGAGAGATCACATGCTCTAACTGAATTTTGTAACGCGCGTTTTGATTGGTAGAACATTTCAATCCGTTGCTATCCGGTTTTAAGCTATATATACAAGAGCATTATCCTTTGCTATCACCTGTTCTGAACAAAACTCAACCAAGATGTGGGTAACACTAGAGCCATCAAACATCATTTCCAGTTCAACCCCGACTAACTTGTCTATGTGTAAGCATCATGTGCCATCATCTAGATTACGGACATGCCTATCTGGAAGAGAAGAGTGTATGTAAAAAGGCAGTGGTGTCTGAAGAGAGTATTGGTGTATGGACCGGCAGTGCGAAGACGTTTAAGGAGAAAAACAGTGAATCTGTGTGGTATTTGTTAGCCCTTTTCTTTGGTAAACAAACACAACATCCCTTTGCAGGGCCACCCATATCTGTAGAAAAGAGAGATACTAATTATATTTGCCAAAGAAGTTGTGTTTGTGTATGTTTTGTGTATGTCTATGCTGACAACTAAAATTTAAAACCCCTTTCCCACTTTTGTATGTGTGTAAGGGTATAGTAGTGTGACTATAAAACACGTCCTACCCTTGTTTGTTATGGTATGTTTGTGTGTGTGTAAGTATAAGGTGCTTGTGTATACACTCGTACCCTTTTTGTTAGAGTGTAGTGGGAGGGGTGGATAGTAATCAAAAAGTGGTTGTTATTGTAGTGGTAAGTTTTAATGGTATTCAAAAAGCGATTGCCAGAAAGTGGGGGGGGGGGTCGAATAGGATATGTGGTGTGTTGGATTGTATATAAAACATTTTAACATTACCATTCCCGCTTGTCCCCATAAACACTTTTGTCCCCATACACACTTTTGCTCCTATAAATACTTTTTTTCCCCATAATACCATCCCTATGTTAAACCTATGGACAATTTTAACAGGATTTCCACTTGTCCCAATGGACCCCACTCAAGTAAACCTATAGCGTAATATTATGACTACTCTCGTACTAAGCATTCGGACAGACATTTTGAATCAGATTCAATTTATTTTACATAAGATCTTACTTAATTTCCTTTTAAGACGTTTTCGGTAAGACATCGTGGAATTTCACAATTCTATTGAAAATGTCATGTGCAATAGTAGCAAGATTTCAACACACGGAGGCTTTACGTATGGTATTTGTTTCTACCGCTTGTCTCATTTCATTAATGTCTTAACCAAACTTTGGAAATGATCAGCTCACTTTTTACCGCTTGTCTCTTTTTATTTGTGTTTTAACCAAACTTTGAAAATGATCAAACCACTTCAAACACAGACCGCTTTTCTCATTTCATTAATGTCTTAACCAAACATTGGAAATAACCAACCCACTTTAATCATAGACCACTTGTCTTATTTCATTAATGTTTTAACCAAACTTAGGAAATGTGACGTTTAGAGAGATGATAATCTGCAATGAACTAAAAATAAAATTCACAACAAGTATGACCACACATTCGATCCAGTTCTTCTTTTGTTTAACGCTAGGCCACCATGATCCTACTATCTACCATTATTATATTTTTTACAAATTCTAGGCCACCATGACCCTACAATCCACAAAATATTTTCGAAAATCAACGTGGATAGTAGAATTCATTTTAAGTTAAAAGAGGAGAGTGGAACTGGGAGAAAAATGTAAATGTTTGTAATACTATAATGTTTTCCCTAATATTTATACAAATATTTTTACTTGATCAGTACAATAATTCTTGTACTTGAGCCTGAGCACCAAACTTTCTCCCTTCAATACAGGTCGCCCAAGAACGGCTGCGGAGTGTGATGCACCATGTTTGTTGTTCGGAGAGTAATTCAAGGCCGCCTTTGGGAGATCTCTTCTGGAATTTCGACCTATAACACCATGAGCACTGTCTTATATGTTCTTACCCATTCCTGAAAGAGCTCGCCGAAACAACTCAAGTTGATCTCGAAAAAAAATCCAAGGCAAATCAACGCTCGGCATGTTCTGTCATCTTTGTTCTTGTCTATTCCCGCTTCAAAGTTGGTGTGGGTTCTTATCCCAAGCAAAAGGTCAAAAACATTGTTTTCGTGTCTTTCCCGAGGACACCCAATCTCTTAGGGCGAGCACACACAGAATCATCCAAAAACGTGTAATCGGCATTTGGGTGAAAATCCCAAACGGATCACTCAAATACGGCCTTAGTCTTTGGAAGACAAATGTGTCACACTTCCGGTATTCGTGAACTGCAGATAACTATCAACCTCCATCTTTGAAACAAGAATAAAACTGGTTGTTTAGAAAAATACCAGGAGAGGATGCGAGTGAAATACCCCATGAGGTTTTCTTTCCCCGTGTATCCCATTAACGAAATCAGTCCAAATTAATGATTTTTCCTTTTCTTTCATCCTTATTTGTGGATACAAATTTGAAGTTCTCTGCAAAGAATGAACCAACAGGAGATTCTGTATAATGTTATGTCTCTCCTGCTGTCCCGGTACAGTACATCATCCAAAAACATAACAAAACCAGTTTGGCCAGAAATGTAGGTCGTTACAACCACAATTTCCTTTTGACGGGTCTTAACATAAGTGATTAAGGTGAATACACATATCAAATTGCGTGATCATACATGAAACAGTGCCTAGGAAACTGAGCTACATGTATTTAGCGATAATGAGCCTGGCGTACTTTGACAAAGCAATTATGATCGCTGGATTTATCTCATCACACAATGTTTAAAACTTCTGTTTTGCTTAAGTTTCGCCCCTAATTTAAGCTGCTTATCATTCATATTGAAAATCGTCACAGATCTCTTAAGTCGAAGCCGCAATAAATCCTTTTAGAAGGATGACCAAGAAGCAGATAAGATCAATTTATTTGTAGCAAATTATTGTTATTTTCTTTTTAGATCGTGCATTTTGTTTTTAAACTGCTGTTTTTGCACGATGCCCCTGTTCCCCTCCAACTATTTATGCACAGGAAGCGAAAAGGGGACAAGCTATCATGGATAAAAATATATTCTTGTTGTGTACATTGCTTTCATTTTATATATTTTTTTTTCTTTTATTTATTTATTTATTTATTTATTTATTTATTTATTTATTTATTTATTTATTTATTTATTTCACATCTTGAGTGCAATTACACAATTCTTCTTTTTTAGTCTAATTCTCTCTTGCATGAAAAAGACAATCTAGTATTGTTGGGCAGACTGTCCTACATCCTGCGTGCTGGGTATTTATTCACCATGGTCCTGTTGTAGTAAACATTGGTTATATAAATATGAGGGTGCAAGGGAAGGTTTTTATGAAAAAATGTGATGATGCATCGACTGTCTAATATAAAACTTCATAAAAAATAAAATACATCAGTAAGGTCAAAAAGGTTCATATTTTTGGATTACAATAATAAATCAAAACATAAGAATATCACTAACTTGACCTGACAAATCACTGGAAGTTCATAGATAAATTGGTTGATACGCCCCAGACCCAAAATCAAATTATTCTTTATGTGATTATCAAACCTTCTCGTATGTGCTACTAAATATAAAATTTTTCTGTCCTATACCAAATTAAGCCATCGCTTCATATAAAACAAAATGTGTTCAAAAATACCTTTCAAAGCAAACCATGCAACAAAAATTATATGCAACAAACAAACTAAATTCCTTCCTTTTCACACATTTCATGTATGTTAACCTTAGTTACAACTTTATTACATGCCATTCGTCTTGTGTCCTCTCTTGATACTTTTCTAAAATACCGATCTTATTATTGTAACGAAGAGTAACGGAGTATTGAGTAGGCAAGGATCCAGACTAAAAAATCCATGCATTCGCAACTCCTAGGACAATCCTGGTTTCGTAAATACCCGAGGTGACCCGAATGGCATCTATCGACATAATGAGAACATCCTCGGTCTTTTCCGTCAAGTCGAGAAACAAAAATACCCGACGTAAATAGCCGAGCTACGTTCCGATCGCAATCGGAAAAGAAAAAAACAACTTAGAACCATATTGATCATGCCCTTGGTTTTTGTCTGAAACGAGTGTGCTCGTCTTCGCCCAAGAACGGTTACATGGACAAGTGCGTCCTTATTGAATAACAGTCGAGATTTGTCTCTTCTTAGATGAGTTAATGTTGCTGCAACATAATTAACTGGGAATGCAACCTGGGTGGATTTGTCGGTGAATATTATTTTCATCATTGTAGAAATAGTCCCTGAGTGTTTTCATGCCTGTTGGTGCAGTCAACGACCGAGCGTTTTCAGGTGCTAATGCTATAACGCCAAAATGACCTCGAGTTGGTACTGCCACACCAGGGTGGTCCCAACTATTGATTTCTATTTGACCCTTGACAAGATTATATTTCAATGTGTACGAGGGTTGTTTAACGCCACTCTGAAGCAAATATTTGTCAACAAACGGAACAAAATCACTATCAATATTGGCATCAATGGTAAGCAGATCCAACACCCCGTCTGTAAATTCCCCAACCCCATCACCGCTATCAGAACCCATTACTTATATGTAATGAAAAATCTAATCTTAAACACAGACGCCAAAGACAGTTAGCAACGCTTCATTCTCATTTATTTCAGGCATCTCTATTTTTTCAAACTTGTTAACCTTGAGCGAATCCGCGACCAAATAAGTGTTAAATGATGTATAATTGTAACCTGACCTAAATAAAGAATTTCTAGATTTTAATATTTTAGCTTCAGCATTATGATTTTCTAATAGTTGTCTTTGTTCTACAAAAATTGAATGCTAAGAGATCTCCATGTGGTAGTAGACGCATATACGATGACGAAATAATATCCGGATCTATAAGCAACAAGTCTAAAGTCATCACTGCAATGAAACCCATCGATATCTACATGTTTTACAGTAAAATATATATATAGTTTACTCTATCAACAAGCTTTATATATTTATGTGCTAATTTAGCATTGCAAGTCACGATCTTGGTATCGTTCTCTAAATTTTACATCCACGTATTGTTTTGCTGCAGCATTGTCATCGTCGATTGGCTACTGCATCAGTTGAATTCGGTTTATATTCATGCTAAGGTCTCCGCTCATTTCATCATCAGATTTTTTAACTTTTGATTTCGTATTTGTGTCCACATCGTCTTTGATAAACGCAACCGACATACCATAGTCTCTGATTCCACCAATTTCATTGATTTCGGACCGATTCTTTGCGACAGCGCCTAATGGCTTCAGAACAATGTCTTAAAAGTCTACGTTAGACGTTTTAAGTTTGCCAGTTTGATCTTGAAAAATCACAAGCTCGCCCGGGTCGACATCGACAACAACTCGGCTGGTAAACTCAGTCGGGTCGAGAAAGGTCTATAAATATTAATTGGCATTTAGTATACTATTAATAATACTTTCTAAGTGACGGTGAATGAGCTTTGCTTCCCGTGAATGCATGCAATGCTTTAACAATAAGATGTCAACGTATTGGCCAGTCCAACCTAATTTGCAATGGTAGAGTCGACTAAAACAGTGGTGGTCGTCGAGTGGAAGCGTCACCATGTAAATAATCAACAACTTCAAGTGGTGGTGCAAGCCCGTAATAGTCAAAATACAAAAGATGTTGAGGCGTTATTATGTATGCGACCCAATGAGTTGCAGGTCATGTTGTCGAAACCAGGTTAATGATGCCAGTTTCCCACGCGCGGGGAATCATCGATGCAAGTTCACCACGCATCAAGACACCTCGGAAATGCTTTGACTGACCTTGTCATTGTTATAAAATCAAGATTGGTTAATGGCGTGGTCTTTTTCGAGTTGTACCAGGTAGTCGAAGACCTCAGCCTGAGGGTATTCTGGTACTTGTTCCGGGTAATCGATGAACTTTTCCTTTTTCTATTCCTTTACAACACGAAAAATCATAGATTTTTCCACCAAATGTTTTTTTCAAGGCCATACCGGATGCAGTTGCGGTGTTATTTTGTTTGGCTACATTAAGCTGATTAAGTTAATTTTCCGGAGAAAGTCTCAGGGTGACCCCGCAATAGTTTCGTATGGCGCTCTTTATTTTTGCAAGCTGCTTTAAGCTAAGGTCAACCTTAACTTCGTGATACGACATTATTATTTGAAACTGCAACAGGTTCAATTACAAGTTTGACACAACTTTACTAGTTTTCCACTGGTGCTTTAATAACCCTCATTCGACCACCTACGCACTCCAACAACAGCATCGTATCAGAAAGAATCACAGCAATACATCTGTAATTGTTTAGAGCAGGCGCATTAGTACATCTCTACAAAACCCGAATACATGACTGAGAGGAATCTCACACGAAAATGATAATGAGGGTTCATGAAGTTGTCCTCGAGGCGCTACGAATCCAAGATTGTAATGCGGGCTTTTACTTTGTATAGCGGCGTTACCAATACCAGGTCTGTCAGTCATAATAGCGGGTTGTGGGTTCACGAAAGCATTTTGCTCAAGTTGATGCCGAAAATACTCGATATCATTAGCATTTTCGTTTGCAACCTTGTGAAACATCATAGATGGCCCAGCTGATCTCCCGTAGTCATCACTGTATCTGGCGTAGCCAATAATCGTTGTGGCAATGTCAACATTTCTCAACATGCTTCGATTTCCTTTCCATTGATGAAATAACGTACGCTGCTAAACAACGCCACGATGTCATTGTTGGCAAATTCAACCTTTTCACCGCGGTGGTAATTGATATTAACGTCAACGTTTTGTGCAAGTTTTTCTATCCATTTCTAAAAAAGCCTCACACGGAAGAAAATAAGGAGAAATATCATGTGTTTGTAATTCAGTTCGGTCTTTTTTAATAGGACCTTTAGCCGGGTACAAATAATACTGAAAATCTTTTTTGCTTCGGTCTATCTTCAAAGGCACTTCCATGTCAAACGCGGGATCGGATACTTCTTCAAATTTTGCGCCATTGTTTATACATATCGGTTTCGTCTAATACCTTAATTGTGGATTCACCACTCGCGTCCAGGCTTAGTCTACAAACGTAATCCGCTTCCCATTACTGCATTTGCAAGCATTGAATCAGCAAGATGTTGTTGAACAGCTTCATTGATGGTGGTACTGACCGGGGCTGGTATTCTTGCTGTCGATGGAAGTGTAATTGGTTTTGGTTCTAATCGTGGTGCTCGAGTCACTAATCGCTGTAGTCGATCTCGAAATGATTGAACCTCTCGCAAACCCAGATATTTCAACCAATCTACAGCAACATTTTTGATGCTTTCAACGACTCGCATTGCAACTTATTTAGCGATCAGTGTAGCGCGCCAAAAATAAGACCGCGTGCACCTTTGGCGCTCCTATAAACAATTCTTGGACAACATCACTAAGGCTATTTCCGTAGTATGTCATATAAACAGGTTTTCTCGCGTTAACAACACGCACTGGTATCACAAGTCCAAGTACGATTGTCACTGCATTAAATACCAGGTCGATCTCTAATATACAGTTGTATTATCAAGGTCTCCCCAACATGTGCCCGTCCTGAGCCACAAGAATAAAACGAATATGTGCCAACCGGGGATTATGACATGACAGATACACGGGCGTGGGAGTAATTGATATCAAATCACCCGGTTCCACAGTTGAGGAGAACCAAACAATATATATAGCCTTAATCTGAATTGTTTAGCTAATCCTGACAATGTATAGCGATATATTATATCCCATACATAAGATTAGTTTGTCCGCGGAAAAGTCTTCAGGGCAACCTAAAATTGTTCTCAGCGATGACCGTTCGATATGGAGATTCGATCGAGATGGCAGAGCTGAGTGTCGGCTCGTGTTCACGTATAAAAATTTTAGAATCGCGCTTGGTCATCAATGTGATACTCCGCCGAATCTCTTTATTGATCTATTTCATGTCGTACGAGCCTGGGGAAAGTTTAACATTGTCCCAGCTGGCACCACCGTCTGCCGAAAACACGAACGAGTTATTTGTACCAAGACACCCAAACGGTCGTGATCGAATATTCGGCCAACTGTAATACACGTGCAAAGATGCTAGTGCGAGCTCAAGCGTGCGTGATTCCCCTGCGGTGATTGATGTGGAAAAAGTCACATCAAATTCTGGTGTTGTTGATGAGATTTTAATCATCGAGGTGATGCTCGGGGTTTTATTTACAACCACACGCTGCATCGCGACATAAATAAGACGCCCAGCGTTACAACACGAAGTGCATCAGTATTCGTCATCAGTGTTGTACGAACTTTGTTCCTTATATGCATCATAAATATCTTCAGTGAGTTCGTGCATCAACAACAGAAATGTCCCCGGGTCCATGATATCGTTGGTGAACAATCGCTGACAAATTGATGCGGCCTCATTAATGACTTCTGGTGCGTTGTTGCCCGTGCGAACTGACCCCACTATTGTTTCCAAACGATCCACGAGTTCATATATTTATTGTTGGTCCACATACACGCATTTGAACCCTGCGGGTTTGAACCCTTTAGTTGTCATGGAACCATTGGTTGTTATACCACGTTTGCGTGCACGACCACTTCTCAGTGTTTGGGTCGTTCCTTCTCAGATCGGGAGAAATATTGTTCTTCCTCGGTAGACTCCTTCTCATAAATTTTGCCTAGCTATTTTGGATGTATCTAGCAAAATATCTTCATTTAAGTTAGCCTTTTCTTCATCTATGGCTCGATAGAGGTTAACAAGCTTATCAAACTCAGGCCACATAGGATCTTTACTGCTTATTCTTTGATGTCCAACCCACTCCTTGTATACTCCCGCGGGCCAGTTCTCTTTGGTGTAACATGGGCGCATATTCGCTGGTAGTTTATGCTCCAACATATAGTCTTTTAATTTCTTGGCATCAAGTATTTGAGCGGCAAACGTCATGGAATTGCGAAATATTTGCAGCCTTGCTGGTTCTTTAATCTTCGAACGTTTGATTTTAACTTTGAAACGTATTCGAGTGGTTGTTCTTGTGGAACATGCGCAAGTGTCTCTCCGATATCCTCTTGTAGGCCATTTAATCATTTCAATTTGTGCTAATTGTGCTGGTGCACGCCTGATTGGACCAGACTGGCTTTCTGTTCCCATCATCGCATCAGTGGTGCTCGCAACTTTCTTTACTTGTTCCGCGGTTTCCGCTGTCTTGGTTACAATCTCTTTTGTTGGTTTGATCAGCGGTGCAAACGTTTGTTCGAAACCCTTTGGGAGGTCATCCCGTGCCTATTGTCGCGACTGTAACATATCTGTGACACGTTTGCGTGCATCCATTTGTATGTATATAGAATCTATAATGTTCCTAAACTTTTGGTCTATGACTGTACTTTAAAATAGGGTCAAATAGTAAGTCGCACTTTAAGTTTGGTTAAGTTGTACTTTAGTCATTTTATAAACAAATTGTTGACTACATTTGAGTTCAAGGTCAGAGTTGTTGACCATTTCTTGAGGAAATTTCCATTCGAAAGACGCATTTAGTATTGCATTCTGTGTCGTAAAAATACACGTTTCCTGTTTAGAAAAAGCCTTTTGCAAAGATTATATAAGACCTTGATATACGTATTATATCCATTCCAAATTTAAATGTTGTTTTAAAAACATTCATGATTTTTTATGATCAGTCTTTGGAATCATCAAATTGTTTGGAATAATAGTTGTGTTGTAATCTTGTAACCTTGTAGTACCGTAGTACTGAATTGCTGTAATGACGTAATGCTGTATACATAATTCGAAAGGAATTATTTATTGGAACATTCATTGTAGTTACCTGAAGTGCTTACATCAACCTTTGGATTTAAATATATAATTTTTATACCTGTAGACATTCTCAAAGATGATCTGAATTACATTATAGTTGGTACATCAGGACATTCCATACTACCCATTCATTCGGAACATTCATTTATTCGGAATATTCGGTCATTAGGAACATTCATTCGTTCGAAACACTCACTCGGAACTCACTCATTCAGTCGGGACATTTTATAATTTCTATATTTAGGACTTGTGATTAGGACACTTATGATTATTGGATTATTTGGATTTTAATTCGTGTTACTGTAAGTGTCTTTTGAATTTTCACTTTAATTATCTAGAAATAAATTGTTTGCTGATTGTACATACATCGTTGGTTTCACTTTCTTTCTGTTACATTTTCTTAGACCATAGAGTCGTAACACCATGTACTCGCAAAGAAGTTCTAATTGATCGCGCGCGGATTTGCCACTTCGGTCAGCATCTTCTGGCATGGCATCGCTGGCGAATTCCTTGATTGTATATGTTTCTTATGATTGTTGAATTGTCGCGTGAGACAAGTTCGTGTTCAGACCCGCACGATATTGTCCTCCAATGGAAGTTCCAGTCAAGTGAATAGTGAGAAAACTAGTGAGAACACTATGCAGGTCTTGGGTGACATCCGCTAACATATTTCGAAACTCATCCCACGTGTGGTCAGGAACACACCAGGTCCAATGAATGCATGGCGCATCAATGCCACGAAATATCATCAGCATCTTGTAGTTGTCTCTGATTATTTCAGGCAAATGTGCGTATTGTTATGTTACATATATCACGTCCGAGTTATTGTGTCGACCTCGGGAAAATATTCTCGCACGATTGTCCTGATGTTCAGGCATTACATCGTCGTACACAACAAGATTATTCGCGCTCGAGTCAAGGTCTTCAATGGTAGGGGGCTTCATCAGTTGTGGAAAATAAATCAATAGCGGAAGATTTGCTTATTGGCAATGATTGAAGCACTTCTGTAAAATCTTTTAGCATATCATAACACGGTTGATCGTCTGCGGATGGTGCAATCGCATACAACCGATTTCATGTTAACCATCTCATAATCAGATTCAACAATAGTTAGTTTTCCCGGATTCTCCCAGACCAATGATTAACGCGCGAACCGAATTTGGAAACATGTCACCGTGCTTGGGTGGTCTGGGCTTTGCATGCGCAGATAAGTCAATGATAAGTCGGAACTTTTTCCTTTCGCAATGCCATGTTGAATGTCACTTGTTGTATGACACAATCATATGTTTTCATATTGTGTGCGATGCCGCATGAAAACTAGTACCGCAAATCCAACTCGAGTTCAAACACGTAATGGTCGAGCTGCGATCGCTGAACTTTTGTACGGTGTGGAACAAAGAAGTTCACATTTATTAAACAAAAGTCGGTAGTGATATCGCTGCCGCGTTAACAAAACTCATATCAATGCACGTTCACCACTAACATGGCCACTGCTGTTGCAAGTCGATCCTGGTAAAGAATTTCTTGGAACTGTTGTTGCATTGTTGACAAAATATAAGGTGCTCATTCGTCTTGGACATGTTGGCATACATCGCGATCAAGCCATTGTTGAACAGTTTAATCGTACACTTGCGGAACGATTATTCGGACATCAGTACGCGCAAGAATTGTTGATCAATTATAAACAACTGTATCGCAAGTGGGTAACACGACTTCCATCAGTCATACAGAACTAAATAATGAAATCACACGCGCAACTGGATTAAAACCTGCTGACGCGATTTGGCAGAAGACTGTCACCAATACGCATAAATCAGTTTTATATACAACCACCTGTGTTAACCCCACTCGGAAACAATATGGTTCTGTACCTGTATGGAGTTAGAAGGCAGACAACGTCGTGCTACTGACCTGGTATGGTCCATCGATGCATTTACGATCTCGGACCGGGTTTATTTTCTGGGACAGCCAACACGTTATTATTTAGCGGAACAAAGTCCATGGAAGGCAAAGCAAAGTGGACCTCGTCCACGTGAGGCGAAGCTTCCTAGTAGAGCATTTGTACGAGAAGAATTGCAACTCATTCCCGGGAATACGGAACTATCACCATGGTCTATTTTAATGCGTTAGCGCATCAGTCGTAAGTTGATTTACAACTGCGTGGTGCCTGCACGCGTAAGTAGTAATTCCATCGGGAAATATCCATCGCTTGGTATCAAGCGGGAACAAACTCAGCTACGATACACGCCCATGTGATGTTTTTTTACTCCTGATCAGATTTGCTGTATGTGCAAATTCGCGTCGTTACCGAAGACATTCCACATATATATCATGTCGAAGATCATTTTGCACCATCACGTGTGGAACTCCTTTCGCGTTTTTGATGTTCTTACCGCTATGCGGTCCAACCACGATCGAATACATTTTAGGTCTCAGTAATACATATTCTTTGATAGGCTTACCAGCGCACTCGTCTCTGAATGTCCCCACGACTTTTTTGCAGGTAAATCTAAACAGCGAATGATCTTTTGGATAATCACATGGATTAAATTTGTTTACAAGTATGGCTGATGCCATATATGCATAGACATCGTCAGTGGTAAGTATGTCTGATGCCATATATGCATAGACATCGTCAGTTGCAAGTATGTTTGATGCCAAATATGCATAGACATCGTCGGTGGTGATATGCACAAGAAGTGAATCAGTGACTGAGCAGAGCATCTTGACACGATCCTGGTAAAAAGGTTTAATCTTGTCGTAATAAAACTCGTACACGAGCAGCTTCGACAAGTCCAGCATAGATTCTATTTGCCAGCTTTAGTTTCGAATTTTTAATGTGAACAGCAATTAGTCCACCGTCAAATAGCTTGCATGACACAAACGCGGGGTCAGCTAAAAGCCTGTGAAGTTTGTCTTGTTCACTATCACGGACAAGGTCGACACAAATTCGCTTTCACAAATTCGCCATCGTTTTGCCAAATACGGCATTGTTCATCAGTGCCATTATTAGTGGCATCAGTGACATCATTAGTGGCATTAGTCCGAAGGTCTGTATTAATCTGTACTTAAGGAGCCACCCAGTCACGCTGACGAAATCTGAACGAATTTTGCTTATACGCATTCCCAATCCCAGATACAGCTGTAGGTTTCGTATGTGGACTATATAGTTGCTTTTAATCGGAAGATTTGAGACAAGCTTGGTGCATTCAGTAAACTTGCGTCCGGATCAATCCACTGAAACTCGCCTTTTTGCCAACAATACAAGTTGATGGCATCAAGATACATAATGTAACTGTTTGGAACGGTGGGGTCATATCTGTCCACGTTTGGGTTGATGACTCTAGCATAGCAATGACTCACCATGGAAATCCCGCCACGGATTCCACGTTCCACGAACAAATGTTAATCATAATCAGTTCCAGTTCTACCTTTGTTTTTGATAAAAGCGCATCACAGGCCATTCCCGTTGATGAGAAGTAATGCGCGGGATCAAGCTTGTACACACGTATGGCTGTATCACAGAATGTTTCAAATACATCGGCGAGCAGCAACACGTCCGTGCGCAGATACAGATCGTGATAGTCACCCATGTCTTGACAATGAAATACGGTCCAGATATTGATTGCATGCATTTCGTCTATAGCACTTAAATTTTCCCGCGTCAGTGTTGAATAAAAGCACTCCGATTGTGGCAACTTAGTTTCATTACATTGTTTCAAAAGAATTCATATACTCATATTGATATACTCCTTTACGAAGCAGTAAGGCAGAACGTTTCTCGTTTTTGGTTTTGTCCTGGTTGATAACTGTGCCTGGTATTCCATGTTGTGTTGAATGCACAGCAGTATTGACGAGTAAATTTAAAATAATCATTACCATTGCTGCAAGGTTGCCAGTTTGTCTTGTGATGAATTTAGAAACTGTAACGAATGGATGAACTGTAGTTGTCCCAGCCGAAATTTCATGTATTTTTCCATTGTGTTGGGAATAGCTTTTACTGGTGCATTCAATAGTGTTGCGACTGCTTGCATGATCAAGTGACCGTCATACCCACGCAGGTTATGAAGCACTACGGGAATTCGTGCTGTGTTTGGATACATTCATAACTGTAAATATGCAATCTACAGTTATGCTCCCGGGTATCCACCTGTGATGTGATAGTGATCGCGAACTTCGGAACTTTCAGTTCCATCACTATCAGTCCCAAAGGGACCATCACAGATCCAGCAATGTCTTGCCTTGGAAAAATCCCTGATGTTATCATTTGTCATAATCATGTCTGCGAGCGAATAGAGCTGTTGTCGAATCCATTTCGCTGTAACTTCAAGCGATTTAAGAAATATCTCAACTGAGTCCTGATCACGATACAACATTGGTGGCTCAGTCACTTCATCACATCTGACTACAGTGTAGAAAAACCAGCATCGGACTTGTTCCGCAACTTGGACTGTTTTTGTTAAAACATCAGAAGCGTCCACTGAAACATTCAAACATTCAAAGACTGCGTAAATCAAATACGGAACTTTCATCTTTTTTTCACTGCGGTAAATTTCAAAATGTTCTTGCCGGGTTCTAGCATGATTGTACCCTGCGGTTTTTCACTGATTTCACCAGAGTAATAAAAGTTATGGTTGTTAAGCAATTGTTGTTTGCTAAACACATGCAGGTAACATCGACATGGACACCTTTTACCCTTTAGCTTGTTGTGTCGGTTTACTATTCGTGGAAAATATTGTATCCACACTTAATGATGCTTCACCTCTGGACCATCAATATCGCTTAAAACTCAATGTTGTGCCGCGCGCTTTTCACCGTAGATACTCGAATTGGCTGCAAGCCTTTGTTACAAACAGACACGTTGACGGCGATGTCAGGATTAAGCCGTTCAAACTTACTGACATCACTATCTTGTACAGGAAATCCTATGTTACCAAATTTAAGTTCACCAAGGTATTGCTGGTATTTCCGCGGCTGATCTGTGTCATCTCTCGTGGGATGTAACGCGGACGCAATCGTCCATTCAAAACATCGATTGTCATCATTTTTCACATCGACTACTGACCGCGGCGGAATACACCTTGGTGTTGGTATGTAACTCGATCCGCGAATAGGTTGGTATGGGGAAGTATGAAGTTCAAATTGTACGCATCTGTCAAAAACATGTATATGCGGATTGTATTCTCAAATAGAAATAATTATCTATGTTTTCGATCGATTGATGATGTACGTAACTACGAAACTTCAGGCGTATATACTCCTCATCGAATATATAGGGTTTTAGAAATACTTTTAATGGATAATATTTTATTTGTACGACCATTCGCTGTAAAAATACTTTTCGCCTGTGAACGTAATTTCCCAACTCTTGGCAGTACATTGTAAACAAACGTTTTGACCCGGCCGCATCAACTGAGGATCATTGTCAAATAGATTTTTGTGTTTGTGTTTGTGTTTTTGTGTTTGAATATAATTTTCTTCAATTCGGTATTTGGCCAAATCACTGCACACTAATCAGCATACACAAATATTATACCAACTTGTAAATGACCGCCGCTTGTACAATGACATCCAATGAGGTAAAATGTATTGCACTGTTTGTATATTGACTCCATAGATTTTGTGTATGTGTATGTGCATCTCTTTTCGCAAATCTCCTGACATTGCATATCCTGCTTATGCTCTTCGTCTTCTAAATATTTCATATTTTTACGAAAACGTGTCGTTGTTGATTCCATATATTAATGCTAAAAGCATCTCTGTAATTAATTTATTCTTGATTTTTTTCGCTACTGCTACTATATTCGCTAATTGTTTCAACAGCATAATTGGAGTATTCACTACTCGTTTCACTATCTGCACTAGGTGACCTAGTCAACATCAGCGACTTTATTTTTTCTTGCACAATATCATATAATGACTTTTCACGCATTTTCTCATACGCTTGGCCAAGTTTACATCGTTGTTGTTCCAAAATAATTCCTAAGTCGATTAATTTATCAAGATGCTCCGGATACGTATTTTCAAAAATCATACATCTTTTGAGCCTCTTTGACAACCTATATGATGCATTTAAGCGAAACAGCGATTCAATTTTTCTGTAACGTTACACACACTCCATTGTTATAGTAATTTGATTCTAGCGTTAGATATACTCGTAAATTCTTTCAAAATACTATACGCGTCAATCTCTCTCTCTCTCTCTCTCTCTCTCTCTCTCTCTCTCTCTCTATATATATATATATATATATATATATATATATATATATATATATATATATATACATACATACTTACATACGTACATACATACCACGGCAATTGGTTAATATAATATTCTAACACAAACTCTATCACAGTCGAAGTCGATATAAACTATAGCCACAGTCTGTATAAAATATACCCACACAAAGAAAACAATATTTTATATACGGTGTAGTGGCGATCTATAATCTTATTCATACAGTAGCAATTTAGTCTCACAGAAAAGTGTAGTATAGTTACAATCAGAAATATAGGCCTGACAGATTTTGCTTCGCAAAATCGTTTACGCGAGCACAGAGAATTTGTAATGACACCGTTGTTGGCAGCATATACAAAGACGGAATTGTCTGCACGCTGATGCTTCGCATCACGAGGTGGCAGCGTTGTTGTCGCTGCTGACGGGTGTCGCCGTGTATTTCGTAATTGTCTTTATAAAAAAATTAGTAATAGTTACATTGTTTTACGCTAGCCGATTTTGTGTTTACGCTAGCGTTAGAATTATTTGTTACTACCCGAATTTCATGCACTCGCGTGTGACGGAAGGGGTAGTAAAGTTATGTGGTATATAAGGCGTTGACCTGTATCAGCTATCGAAATCCGAAAGTTCAATGGTCATACTACTTTTAAAAAAAGTCTGTTAAGATCGTCATTGTTTAACAGCGACCAGATAACTTAGCATCTACCTTCCAGCAGAGCATATATTTTTCATTGTAACATTGGTCAGTTAATAGCTACATAAATCTAATAATTTATGTGTCAAAACAAATCAGTGATTTAAGATACAGATCTATTCTCTGAGCATGTATTTCATGTAGTACTGATATTGCTCCTTGACCTATCCAGATTTCCAGTCGTGGCTATCACATCGTAACTAGTAAAATATAATTTTTCTAAACATGATAGATAGAAATGGCAAACTGTAAAGCTTGAAAAATTGCATTGCATAAATAGGCATATATTGCATTACCAACCTAATCCCACCCACCCTGACCCCATGATCTGTTACATTAATGCATTTTAAAATACAAATACGCTGCATGACAGGAAAGTCGGTATATTCGAAAATGTTGAAACTTAATGTAGAATAACGGTAAAACACAATCGATAAAACTTTAATTTAAATAAAGCACAATTAAAGTGTTATGTATGATGTTTATATAATATTATAAATATTTTAGGAAATTACAAATGTTTCTTGACTTTAATATTTGCTTAAACCTTAATGTTAAGTATAATGTTGACATGTTTAGCTACTGTCCTTGAATTAGGTTGTTTACTTAATATTTGAGTTCAAGGACGGTTTTGGTAAACAAGTTGTTGATTCAATTTGAGGTCAAGGTTATTTTTGTTTACAGATAAAACCAGAAGTTCCTTTAGAGTTATGTGTCAAAAATCACATACACCATAATATTCTATAACATTCTGTCATGTGATGGATGTTTAGTGAACAGTTTATCAGTTTCGACCTTAACATCAGTCTTTAAAGAGCCCTTACAGTTGTGAAAAATCATTCCAAATTCTGAGAAAGGAATTATTTAAAATATTCATTGAATTATAAAAGTGCTTATAGACTTTTGGATTTTGAATTGATGATTTTGGGATTTATGTGCACTTATTCAAAGATATTCTGGAGTACTTCATTTTGGCAGATCAGCACATTAAAGACTACTGGCACATCAGGACATTAAAGACTATTGGCACATCAGCATATTCAAGGATACAGTCATTCATTCGGAACATTCAATATTTAGGACTTGTGATTAGGACAATTAGGATTTTTGGATTATTTGGATTTTAATTCAGATTACTGTAATTGTCTTTTGAATTATCATTTTAATTATCAAGAAATAAACTACTTGTTGATTTTTACTTGATTTGTTGGTTTCACTTTCTTTCTGTTACATTTTTCTTAGACCATAGAGTCGTAACATAAAACACAACTTACAATTGCGCAATCTCTCATCGTACCCCCACCCCACCCCAAGTCATACATAGTGGCTCAAAATGACAGTACTGTGTAGTGAAACTTTAAACAAACACTCAGTACTTCTTTAACTGACATAGTTTTGACTAATACGACGAAAAGGCGGTGGTGACACAGCTAGAAATAACTGATTTAATGTTATTTCTTTATTGCCAACACACTTTTGTATTACTTCCGCCATCTTCAATTTCTCCACCGGTATCGGCCATTCAACGGTGCCTGCCTGGACTGTGTGCGAAGCATCAAGGGAGAACAGGGTACATCGCTAATGTTCAAATCTCACCACTTTAATAAAGTGTTGACATCTTCAAGAATAAGGGTGCTCCAATGAAGTGCCAGGGGGATTTACAGAACAATACAATACAATCATAGCGATAAATGCCGAATTGGGCCGAGTGACCGAGGGTCTATAGCCACCAGAATTAAAACAACTTAGAAGGAGTATTTTCCATCACGCAGGTAATTTAGGAGAGTTGTTTATCATCCAGCGTAAACTTATTATAACAAAATTCAGTTAAATTAATGTAAAAATGCTTAACATTATCCACCTTGAATTGTGTTAAAATGCTGACAACTTTATCTTTTCATTCACAAACGTTAACTCCAGTGCCCTGTTCGTAAATATGTCTAACGGACTGACCATTTAGTTCTCGAAGGTTTTGGAGGTTTTCTGCAAGCAGTATATTTAGTTATTTAATTATCTCTTTCGTCTCAATGTTTTTTTTTAAATTAATATAATGAATAAAATCTGCTTCTCTTTCTGAACAAATCAGGACAAGATTATTTTGGTCAAAGTGTACCTATTTGGGGAGCCTGACATTTTTTCCAAAAATCCCGTGGCCCCTTTCCGCCATTTAAATGGCCTGTCCCTAAGTGGCAGCAGTACATGGGTTGGATACATGATTTGGTCAGAAATGTACCATTTCACTTCATATAAGCATGTGCTACCCTTGCGAAACAGTCAAGTAACTTGATGTACCCATACAAAGTGGTAGACTTGTTTACCGGCCAACAGGGCCACCTCTGGTTGAAGGACTCAATGGTACTAACTCGGCTCCCATAGTAAACCTATGGAAATACAATGATATTAAAAAAGTCAATAACTCTTCTGCGTGTGGAAAATCATGATCTGTGGCATTTGTTTCATTGACATGTCTTTGAAATGTGTTTTCACTTCCACACCTTAAGAATTGGGTACTAATTTCAGTAATGAGTGTTCCAAAGTCAACTCTGTAAAAGGACTGAAATTCAGGATAAGCCCACAAAAGAATCTTGTATCTAAAATTTTACTTTTCATTATCAATTAATCATGGCCCTAAAAGCTACTGAATACCTGAATAAATTAGGAAGGAAGTATTTATACTGTGCAATCATAATTTATGGCGAGGGGAGGGGGCTGCCTTTTAAAGTTTTTTAAAAGTAGCTGGTGGGTTCTTTTAAGTAAATAGACCTTTATGATATAAAATAAATATTAGTGGATATGATTCTGGTCTCAGATTCCAGCCAATGAGTCAATAATTCCAGCTTCAGAATTCTAGTCTTGTGGACTTGCAAAATTGATACATTTCAGGTTAAGAGATATAGTTTTTCTTGTTTCTCTCTTTTGTTATCTTTCAATCCTTTCTTATTTTTACCTCCACAGAATTTAATATGAAGTCAGGGTTCTCCATAGGATTTTGAAAGTTGCAGTAGAGAACTCCTTCCATGAAAGAGTCCCAGTAACAATACCTTTTTTTCCATGCAATAATTTGGAACATTATGAGTGTATTGTTGTGTCACCAATATAAAAAGTCATCAGATTGCTTATGTTAGTTCACTGTGACATATTTAGTACTCTAATTAAAAAAATGAAAATCTAAGGCAATTGAGAAGAGTCCCAGTAACAATACCTTTTTTTCCATGCAATAATTTGGAACATTATGAGTGTATTGTTGTGTCACCAATATAAAAAGTCATCAGATTGCTTATGTTAGTTCACTGTGACATATTTAGTACTCTAATTAAAAAAATGAAAATCTAAGGCAATTGAGAAGAGTGATAATTGTGATTGTTTGTGGTGTAACAACTATGACAATTCTCAATGGTTTTACCTTGCCAATCTTTAATTTTGTGTGCAGCTAGAAGGAACCAAGGAAGAGGTTACAGTTTTTTTTCTATATTAATTTATTAGCTTAATTCTATTTCAAATCAATAAATTTGCCAAGACACTGGAAGAAAAGACAAATGACTATATTCCATTCACTTTTTCATTTCATCTTTAAGCAACACTGTGTACTACATTCACTTTGTTCTTAAACAAACTTTAACAAACCTCTCCAATGCAGGTTTAGGATCAAAATCCTTAAGTTCTGGACCTTTCTCCATCACCTTGATCAGTTTCATTAGTTTCCTGTTTTAAATATCAACAACTTTTTGTCATGATACAATTACGTGATGAGAAACCTCACTCACAAGCTACTGATGTTATGATTGAAACCAGCAACAGTTCAGCTTAAACAGCCTTATCTGCTCTTTGCGCTTTGCTTCAAAGAAATTATGTAAAGTTGTCATCAGAAAAGTACACGTGTGATAATCGCTCAAAAACAAAAATGCTGGACACCAAAAAACAGCTGATTTTATGATGATTTATGACAATAAACATGGGATCTTGTACTACTATGCAAATAACACAAGTCCCAAAATCTTGGCACTATTTTTCTAAATACAGTATGCAATAAAACGCAAGTATTCCAAACATCATAGAAGGATTAAAAATGTGATGGATTAAAAGTGTGTTGAGTGCTGCTTATCAGAGTGAGGTGTCAGAGCACACACACATGTAATTAGTCTTTCGATCAAATCGATCATTTGGTATCGACAGTCAATTAGCAGGTGTCTTAATCTCCTTTTTTGCTAAGGTCTGGCCTATGCAACTTCAGCTACTCCTATTAAAATCACTTGAACTTTGTTTGATAGCCATACACTACATGATTGATGCTCGCTTTATACAAAGGGGTCAAATAAAAGAGAAATTCACTGGCAAAAAATCTTGCATACTGAGGACTCATCTGTTGGAATTTTCATACATCAAAAACTAAAAGTACATGGATTTGTACTCAGATTTCAGCACTCTGGAGCTATGACTGGAACTTTTCAAGTCATTGATTGAATAAAATCAGGCGGGGGGGGGGGGGGGGGAAAAATATCTACATTAGGAAAACCAAAAGAAAACATAAATTGCACCAACAGAATGAAGTGTGGCTATTGTCCGAATGTTTGTTTGCAGATAAAATGAAAATGGCCAATTAAGCCTTAAGCCAGACACAGAAACCCACTAAATACTTTTGTGACAAAGTTAATATTTTGCTGAATTGATTACAATAATATAGTCTTGTACACCTATAAATATTTGTTTTGTTTGATCTACAACTTATTTGTCTCATGTCAGCATATGTAATGCACACTTTATACAGATTTAAAGCACAGTTTTCAGTTACAATTAAAAGTGAAAACAAGTCATTTTGTTGCAGTTGATGCAGAATCATAGAAATTTGTCATACATTATGTAGCTACAATTCTGAGATGGAAGTTCAGTGCTGAAATTGTAGACTCGTAGGCTAGAATTCCAGAATTTGAATAATGACCATTGCAAAATAAACCCCAGAAATGTAAATGTAGATATGGGCTTATCATCAAGTAGGGTTCTTACTAGGACTTTGAAAGTTGGAGTCCAGGACTCCTTCCTTCAAAAAGGTTGGAGTTTCCAGCCCTGAAAACAGGAGCCCCAATAGCAAAACCTTTATTCCTGGCAAGCAATTTAGGGCATTATGAATATGTTGTTTTGTCAGTAGTATAAATGTCATTGGATTTTTGTAGTTCATTAATTGTGAAATATTTAGTAGTATTATACAGAAATGAAAATCTTAGGCAATTGAAAATGTGATAATTATGATAGTGATGTTACAACTTAAACAATTATCAGTGGTTTTACATTGACATTTCATTAATTTTGTGTGCTGCTAAAAGGAATCACAGAAAAGATTAAAGTTTTATTATTAATTTAACTTAATTCTTTTTCATCTTGATTCAACGCATAATTATTTTGCAGATGAAAACTCCCAACAAACAGAAGAAATAAAACACATGAACATACTATATTCACTGTTTACTACCTGCATCGGTGTCTGTGTATACATGTGTACTGCATGTCCACCAGTCTTTCTTCTTAGGTACTAGACAACAGTTTGGGTGGGTTTCATAGCACATACCAAAGAGGTAGAGGGGTTAGGGTTAGGGTTTTATAGCACATACCCAAAGAGATAGAGGGGTTAGGGTTAGGGTTTTATAGCACATACCCAAAGAGATAGAGGGGTTAGGGTTAGGGTTTTATAGCACAAAGAGATAGAGGGGTTAGGGTTAGGGTTTCATAGCACATATCCAAAGAGATAGAGGGGTTAGGGTTAGGGTTTTATAGCACAAAGAGATAGAGGGGTTAGGGTTAGGGTTTCATAGCACATATCCAAAGAAAGGGTATAACTTTGTACATGTATATTAGTTGAATATTCTTCATTACATTTTTACATTTAGCTCAGGTTGTTTGCACACTGTATACATAGTGTTATACCCAGAATCATGAAACTTGTTGAGGGAGTGCATCTTGATCAGTATTACACCCTCATTGCAAATGTGGGTTGCTGGGATCAATATTGTATGCTTCACTAATGCCACAATCATTAAATCAGATAATTGCATGGACCTCTGTTAGTACTAAACCCTTGCAGCAAAAGAGAGGTACTGTGACCGAGTGGGCAAGGCACTTACCTTCACAGATCAATCACATCTCACCTCAGTCTGAGTGAGTTCAAGTCTCGGCTTAACCAACATGGGTATATTAAAAAGCTTGCCAGTTGCTTCCCATGGGTTGGTGGTTCTTCCTGGGGTCTTCCCATGTTCTTCCTCCACCAAATATATTTGCTGCCATGTATAGCCTATCACGTGCTGAAAAATAGTATTAAACACCACAAAACCAAACTTTTACACCTGGAATCATGGAATTCTGTGAGTGGGTCATTTGGCTTCACTGACTGTGCATGCTTTTGCATATAGTTCATGATCACATAGTTTTTTTTGCTGTGTACATACTCCTATCTATAATAATAAAAATTGTTTAGGGGATGCATCTTGATGATCACTTCTCCCTCATTTCAGCAATAAGTCATTATGGTCCATATTTTATGCTTCACTGACTTGCATTATTATTGTGTTTGATGTTCATTTCACAGGTACTGTTTATGCTAGAATCAAGAAATTGATGGTAATGATGGTGATATGCAATTCTGTTGCTATCACACCCTTAACAATATATTAAGAAACTCATTGTGACCTGTATTACTATCACATCCATAATATATTAAAAAACTCATTGTGACCTGTATCACTATCACACCCTTAACAATATATTAAGAAACTCATTGTGACCTGTATTTCATCTTTTTACTGGCTTTGGTTAAGTTCCATTTTACACCTAACCACATATGCATTTTTTGGTTTTCAGTTTGCATACTATCCGACCTAGAATCATGAAACGTGCTGAATGGATGCATCTTTATTGCAAAAAGAGGACTACATTACCCATATTTCATTGTTGAACTTTTGTGTTCAGAGTTCATTTATTGAGTGTTATTTATGTTCCAATCATGAAACTTAATAACTGGATGCATCTTTGTTTGTTGCACACTCTTACAACCAAAGAAGGTAATTGTGACCTACATTTATGCTTTGCTAACAGGGGTTATGCATTTGTGTTTATGACCACATAGATTCTTCCATGCTTTATACATCCAAGCCAACTCAGAAGACCCTTTCTGACCATTACCTTTTGGAAGTTGGAATAAATATGTTAATTCCATATTAATGATTATATCAGGGCTTTCAAAAGAGATTCAGAATGAAAATTCCAGGATTCTTCACTCATGGAACTAAAGAGTCCCTAGTCTATTTCTTTGAGCATAATCTAAGGAGTCCCTCAATTTTAAAAGGATAGAATGGGAAATGAAAAAGTACATGATCAATATTTTATTACATATCTGGATTTAATGTTTGGCCTCATAAAATCACATTAGAGAGAAACTATTTTTAGTAATCAGGTAATTGTCAAAAAAAAACTTTATATCATCCTTCACTCTGCCAACTGAAAACTAGTTTTTCAAATGTGTTAGTTTCTTTACTTCTTGACTTTTCTTCGATTTAACAAATGTATGTAGGCCTATGTCATTCTGGTTATCTAAGTCTTTAAGTACAGTATGCTCCTCTATTATTCTGATTAATTTATTCACTGTTCATTGTCCGGAACTGTGTTTCTTTGCAGTCATCATTTTCCACACCAGTTTCGAGAGTTTTCTCAACAGCATATGGGACTGTCTGTCTTATTTGCATAGCATGGCAATCCTCAATGACAATTAAATAATCCAGATTAAATTCATGATGGCTAAAGGCTGGTAGCTGCAAGTTAGTATTTTGCTTTCCAGCAGTCTTACACCACTCACAAATTGTTTTTAATGTACCATCATATTCCACTTTTTTAAACCATGAGAACTGCTTGTCCCACTGATGTCTCTAAATTCTCACATTGGTAGTTCTGCTGCCATTTTTATTAGCACCGTTCACCCTAGTGGAGACGGAGTCAGCATTAAATGTACATTCAGAAGTTTAGTTCTCTTTGCTGTCTTCACTTGTGCTCTCACTTTTGTCAATTTTTGGCCTTTTATTAGCATTAGTGTTATTTTCATCACAAGTCTATTTCCCAAAAAATGAAAATAGATTTTGCTGACTCATTTTTACGAGTCCAAGTACTTTTTTGCACTCATTTAAAAGTGTCTACTGATACTGTAGTGCCTTAGTCTAAATCATACATACTGAAGTAGCAATTATTATTATTATTAGTAGTAGTAGTAGTAATAATAGTAGTAGTATTTATTGCATATTATTGATTGGTGTCCAAGTCAGACCCTGAGAAAGGTTTGATTATACTTTCATGATTTAAACACTCTTAAAACAACAAAGGGCATTGTTTATTTGCTAAACAGTTGCAGGTGCCAACATACACATTCAATAGAACATAGGTTTTTGTTGAAGTCATCACTTCAGAGAAGGATTGACTGTTAATAAGTTACACTGGGCCTCATGTCTGTTTACCTAAGTCCAACCATTAGCTATTCCACAGGTCGGCCATGGCTGACCAAAAATTTAAAAAGGGGAGCATCATGGGGGAAAATGAGGCGCATCGTGGTGACATATTGTACACATAAAAGGTGTATCCTCTGAGAATTTCATGCATATTTGACCCAAAAGCTAGGGTCCTGAGAACCCTTTGTACATTGTATATTGATAGGTTACCCTCAGCAGGTTAACTGTGTTGGACATGTGAATAAAGTAAACATTGTATATTATGATAGGTTACACTCAACAGAAAAACTATGTGTTGGACATGTGAATCAGTATAGCAATTAGATAAGTGGATTGCATGCAGCATGATTTTCATGTGGGGCGTCGTCTATAGTGGCTAATCATGGCAATTATTGATGCATGAACTATGCTTGTAATACTTAAAGTAGGTGACTGTCACCCAGTAAAATCTGCCTTCTAGAGTTGGACAGTGTTAATTGCTTCTGAAGCAAGATTCTGAGAACAATGATTTAAAAAGGAAAATAATTCAAAAACTACATTTTCAGGATCTTTATCAAATCCTGATATATGACCTCTGCTTTGATATCTGATATAGTATCTCTGCTTTGATATCTGATATAGTACCTCTACTTTGATATCTGATATAGTACCTCAACATTTATATCTGATAATAGTACCTCTATGTTGATATCTGATATAGTACCTCAACTTTGATATATAATATAGTACCTTTATTTTTTATATCTGATATGCCGGTAGTACCTCTACTTTGATATCTGATATAGTACTCTACTTTGATATCTGATATAGTACTCTACTTTGATATCTGATAGTGTACATCTACTTTGATATTTGATATAGTACCTCTACTTTGATATATATATATGAATGTTCTTTTTTATTGTTTTATGTCCTTAATGCCTTGATGCAGTTGGTAAGTAAGTAGGTACATGTATGTGGTTTAGTGGTATGTCAGCAATAGAGTGCCACTTTAAAGTTTAAGTTTTAGTAAGATTAAAAGTTAAAATGTAAAGAGAAAAAATTGCAAAATTTACTTTTATTAGGAAAGGGTCCAACACTTAATAGTCAAGATCACTTTAGTCTGAACTTATTTTCTGCATGATAATTAATGTTTACAATGACTGCTGGAGACTTTGAAAGGCTTCACAGAAGTGAGTTATGTAGTCATTGATTACACTCAGTTTATTCAATCCCCAGCCAACTTAATTAACTTGGCAGCCCATGGGAATGTCCGATACCATGATTCATTCCACGAATCTCTCAGTTTATTAGATGTCCTGCTTTTTTAAAATCAGAATTAGATCTATTACCTACTTATTGTTGGTCAGTCTTGTGACAATCAGGCTTATCCCAAGTCTTGTGACAATCAAGCTTATCCCAAGTCTTGTGACAATCAGGATTATCCCAAGTCTTGTGACAATCAGGATTATCCCAAGTCTTGTGACAATATAGCATATTAGTAGTCTTGTGACAATCAGGCTTATTAGTAGTCTTGTGACAATCAAACTTATTAGTAGTCTTGTGACAATCAGGCTTATCCCAAGTCTTGTGACAATCAGGCTTATTAATAGTCTTGTGACAATCAGGCTTATCCCAAGTCTTGTGACAATCAGGCTGATCTGTACCCCTGTGACAATCAGCATGATCTGTATTCTTGTAATAGTCAGGCTTATCTGCAGTCTTGTGACAATCAGGCTTATCTGCAGTCTTGTGACAATCAGGCTGATCTGCAGTCTTGTGACAATCGGGGTTTATCTGCAGTCTTGTGACAATCAGACTTATCTGCAGTCTTGTGACAGTCAGGTTAATCTGCAGTCTTGTGACAATCAGACTTATCTGCAGTCTTGTGACAGTCAGGTTAATCTGCAGTCTTGTGACAATTAGACTTATCTGCAGTCTTGTGACAATCAGACTTATCTGCAGTCTTGTGACAGTCAGGTTAATCTGCAGTCTTGTGACATTCAGCCTAATCTGGCATCTTGTACATTGTAACAAAGAAAGTATGTAATGCTGCCATTGGAAAAGCACACGTTTGATAATTATTTGAAAACAAGAGCATATTTGCATATGACACTGAAACAACTGATTTGATGGCTATTCCATGGGAGTTCATATTTCTCCAGCAAACAAAATAAATTAATTAGATTATAAGGAAGAATACAGAAAAGTCCCAAATATCATGGTACAATTGTTCTAAATATACAACAAAATCGTGAGTGTTCCAAACATGGCAGAAGGATTTAAAGTACTGTGCTAAATGGTGCTTATCAAAGTGAGCTTTCAAAACGTGTAATTAGTCAATTTATCAAAAACTGTGATAAGGCACTGAAAATCAACAAGTATTTTAATCTCCTTGCCTATTAAGGTCTGGCCTATGGAACATCATCTAATGTCTTGCCTATGGAACATCATCTAATCCCTTTACAATCACTTTGACTATTTTTGACAACCTGGACACTATAATATATGGCCTATGGAATATCATCTAATCCCTTTACAATCACTTTGACTATTTTTGACAACCCGGACACTATAATATATGGCCTATGGAATATCATCTAATCCCTTTACAATCATTTTGACTATTTTTGACAACCCAGACACTATAATATATGGCCTATGGAACATCATCTAATGTCTGGCCTATGGAATATCATCTAATGTCTGGCCCATGGAACATCATCTAATGTCTGGCCTATGGAACATCATCTAATCCTTTGCAATCACTTTGACTATTTTTGACAACCCGGACACTATAATATATGGCCTATGAAACATCATCTAATCCCTTTAAATCACTTTGACAATTTTTGACAACCTGGACACTATAATATATGGCCTATGTACAGATGTAACATATCTAATCCCTTTACAATCACTTTGACTATTTATGACAACCCAGACACTATACTGTCTGGCCTATCAACATCATCTCATTCCTTTACAATCACTTTGACAATTTCGTGGTATACTGCATTCCTCTTCATCACCCTTTCTTCTGTCATTTAAAGGTGTACTGAATTCTTATTCACCCATTCTTCTTCTGTCAGTCCATGGGCATACTGAGGTCCCCTTTTTCACCCTCTCCCCATCTGTCAGGTTATGGACATACTGAGGTCCCCTTCACACTCCCCTTCTGTTAGTTCATGGACATACTGTTTAGATCAATGGCCTCAACAGACTGGTTCCTCAGCAGCAATGTCTGTCTTTATTGTTTCAGAGGAATTGATAGGCTGAACCACTTCTTTCTTCACACCCCACTCTCTTTAGGAGTTTCATTCCATATGTGAGTAGCAGGTAAGGTGTCAAGAATATCTGTTGATTCTAACAATAGTCATCTTAACACTGACATGACTGTCAGTTAGCTTGCTTCTGGGATCTTCAGCCTGTTTAGTTTCCATGGAAGAACAACAAATCAGGTACAGCCCAGCAGGTGTGTTTCAGTATCCTATTTTTTTATGCAGTGTATATTTCAGTTACTGTTTAATGTGGTGGACAACAATGCAGATAGAGCCAGCAAGTGTATATCAGCACTATAGTTTATCAGCACTCTAGTTTATCAGCGCTCTAGTTTATCAGCACTATAGTTTATCAACACTCTAGTTTATCCACTCTAGTTTATCATATCCAGTATATTTCAGTTTATCAGCACTCTAGTTTATCATATCCAGTATATTTCAGTTTATCAGCACTCTAGTTTATCATATCCAGTATATTTCAGTTTATCAGCACTCTAGTTTATCATATCCAGTATATTTCAGTTTATCAGCGCTCTAGTTTATCAGCACTCTAGTTTATCATATCCAGTATATTTCAGTTTATCAGCACTCTAGTTTATCATATCCAGTATATTTCAGTTTATCAGCACTCTAGTTTATCATATCCAGTATATTTCAGTTTATCAGCACTCTAGTTTATCATATCCAGTATATTTCAGTTTATCAGCACTCTAGTTTATCATATCCAGTATATTTCAGTTAATGTGTCCGAGGAGGATCAGAGACAACAATGCAGGCCCAACTCTGCAGGTGTATATCAATACCCTAGTTTATCATGCCCTGTATATTTCAGTTACTGTTCCCAAGGAGAATGGGAGACAACAATTCATGCCCAGCTCAGCAGGTGTGTTTCAGCACCCTAATCGTTCATGCCCTGTATGTTTCAGTTCAGGAAGAATGGCAGACTCAAGTGTTGACCCTGCAACCCATGGAGGTTATGTCTGTACCCTGAATGAGGAACTGCAGGCCAAGGCAGAGAAAGAACTCAATGAGAAACCTACCCAGAGAGCACAAGACATTCAGAAACTTAGAAACATGGTGGAGAAAAGAAAAGGTTTTTTAAATTCTTTCCTTCCATTATTTCCTTTATTGACTTACTTTGTATGTTGCAATTTCCTTTGTACGAAATGTTTTCAGTCTTGCTGGTATCATGTATTAAAATAATCCTTAATCCTTCTGCCCGTAAGATAATGTGGCATAAACTGTGTACATTTTATGTTTTTAGTGGCTACAAACTGATTTTCATTTTGTGTCACATATAGCAGAAAAACTAGTGAACTTGTCTTTCAAGACTCACAACTTCTTTGTTATTGGTTTCTCTTTCTCTCAAATACATACACAATAATGTATATATCAAACACATACACATAGATATATACATCAAACATACACATGGATGTATACATCAAACATACACATCGATGTATACATAAAACACATACACATAGATGTTTACATCAAATATACACATGGATGTATGCATCAAACATACACATAGATGTATACATCAACCATACACATAGATGTATGCATGAAACATACACATGGATGTATACATCAAACATACACATAAATGTATACATCAAACACATACACATAGATGTATACATCGATGACTATACAATTTCTTATTGCAGTTTCTCTCTCAAACAAACAAATACACAGATGTTACATCAATTACTATAGAATTTGTTATTGCAGTTTCTTTCTCTCAAACATGCATACACATGGACAGATGGATGTATACACCAATAACTATATAATTTTGTTATTGAAGTCTCTCGAACGAACACATATGCTTGGATGTATACATCAAAAACATTCACACAGATGTATACATCAAACACATACACATGGATGTATACATCAAACACACATACACATGGATGTATACATCAAACATACCCATGGATGTATACATCAAACACATTCACACATGTATATATCAAACACATACACATGGATGTATACATCAAACACACATACACATGGATGTATACATCAAACAAATACATGGATGTATACATCAAGCACACATACACATCAATGTATACATCAAACACACATACACACAGATGTATACATCTTACACGTAGACACAGATGTATACATCATACATGTTGACAGATGTATACATCATACACACATAGACATGGATGTATTCATACACCTAGAAACAGATGTATACATCATACACACATAGACATGGATGTATACATCATACATGTAGACAGATGTATACATCATCCACACATAAACATAGATGTATACATCATACACATAGACACAGATGTATAGATCATACACACATGGACATGGATATATACATCAAACATACACATGGATGTATATATCAAACATACGTCTGGATGTATACATCAAACACACATACACATGGATGTATACATCAAACATACACATGGATGTATACATCAAACACATACACATGGATGTATACATCAGACATACACATGGATGTATACTTAAAACATACGCATAGATGTATACATCAAACATACACATGGATGTATGCATCAAACATACACATGGATGTATACAATATACACATACACATCGATGTATACATCAAACACATACACATAGATTTATGCATCAAACATACACATGGATGTATGCATCAAACATACACAGATGTATACATCAAACATACACATAGATGTATACATCAAACATACACATGGATGTATACATCAAACACATACACATAGATGTATACATCAGACATACACATGGATGTATGCATCAAACATACACATAGATTTATACATCAAACATACACATGGATGTATACATCAGACATACACATGGATGTATGCATCAAACATACACATGGATGTATACATCAAACACATACACATAGATGTATGCATCAGACATACACATGGATGTATACATCAAACATGCACATAGATGTATACATCATATATACACATAGATGTATACATCAGACATACACATAGATGTATACATCAGACAGACACAGATGTATACATCAAACATGCACATAGATGTATACTCAAACATACACATGGATGTTTACATCAAACATACACATAGATGTATACATCAAACACATACACATCGATGTATACATCAAACGTACACATGGATGTATACATCAGACATACACATGGATGTATACTTAAAACATACACATAGATGTATACATCAAACATACACATGGATGTATGCATCAAACATACACTTGGATGTATACAATATACACATACACATATATGTATACATCTTACACATAGATTTATACATCAAACATACACATGGATGTATGCATCAAACATACACATAGATGTATACATCAAACATACACATAGATGTATACATCAAACATACACATGGATGTATGCATCAAACACATACACATAGATGTATACATCAGACATACACATGGATGTATACATCAGACATACACATGGATGTTTACATCAAACATACACATGGATGTATACATCAGACATACACATAGATGTATACATCAAACATACACATGGATGTATACATCAAACACATACACATAGATGTATACATCAAACATACACATGGATGTATGCATCAAACATATACATAGATGTGTACATCAAACATACACATGGATGTTTACATCAAACATACACATAGATGTATACATCAAACACATACACATAGATGTATACATCAAACACATACACATGGATGTATACATCAAACATGCACTTAGATGTATACATCAAACACATACACACAGATGTATACATCAAACACACATACACATGGGTGCATACATCAGTGATGATAGAATTTAAAGCTTCTGCCTCTAATTGGTAACCATGTGGAGTGGTAAAATTGTAGAACGTGTTGATAAGCACTTGTACAGTCATAACTTCATCGTAGACTATTAGTGTGACCATGTAAAGCAGTACAATGTTCGAATGTTGTGATAAGCAGTCATAACTTTATCCTAGACTATTAGGGTAACCATGTACAGTGGTCAAATGGTAGAACGTGGTGATAAGCACTCTAGACTGTTAGGCTCTTTTTGCTGGACAATCGTTCTACCCTTTTTTATGCTACTTGTTTTAATATTATGAAATTATATTGGGTGCACTTGATATTTGTTGATGGTTTGCACACTTGATATTTGGCGAGAGTTTGCACACTTTATATTTGGTGAAGGTTTGCACACTTGATATTTGGTGCGGGTTTGTGCACTTGATATTTGGTGAGAGTTTGCACACTTGATATTTGGTGAGAGTTTGCACACCTGGTATTTTGTGTAGGTTTGCACACTTGATATTTGTTGAGGGTTTGCACACTTGATATTTGATGAGAGTTTGAAGACTTGACATTTGGTGAGGGTTTGCAGACTTGATATTTGGTGAGGGTTTGCACACTTGATATTTGGGGAGGGTTTGCACACTGTAAACTAACTGCACACTAAAAGCACACTAAATGCTGTCTGCCACAGCTGCTGCAGAGTACTCAGTGACTGTGCCAAAGTTATGCATGTTACATGCTTTCTCTCTCTTTCTCTCTCTCTCTCGCTTTCTCTCTCTCTCACACACACACACAAACACAAGCAAACAATATCAATATTCTTGTCATCTGATGTCTAGCTAATAAGAAAATATCATAGAGTTTATATTTACTTTCATGGTAATGTCATATTGTGCTTTTGTGTTGGTTATCTGCAGTTTACAGTACATATTGTGCTTTTGTGTTGGTTATCGGCAGTTTATCATTGAATTTGCCATCTGTATCTTTTGCTCTTCATGACTTTCTTTATCACTCTTTTGAATTGTTTTATTTATTGGTCATTGGTTTTAGTATTACTTATAAATATTAAATGTAATGAAGTGTCCTATGCTGTATCTTTTGCTCTTCATGACCTTCTTTATCACTCTTTCGAATTGTTTTATTTATTGGTCATTGGTTTTAGTATTACTTATAAATATTAAATATAATGAAGTGTCCTATGCTGTTTATGGCGGCAACTTATCTCTCTAATACATACATAGGATCCTTAACCAAAAGAATTATATTTGAGGCTGTCATGTTTACAACAATTTTTAAATGTTAACATGACCATTGGAACACAAAACGATTCCATTTAAATGTGATTAACCCACTTGTATGCCACAACTGGCAATTTGTGGCAAATGTGAGTTGTTTTCATTATGGATATTGACAGGAAAAGTAAAGTCTTTTTAATTAAGTCCAAAAATAAGTATTTTCAACAATAATTCAGATTACCTGATAAGACTGTTTCATAGCTGCCAAGTGTCCCATTTTTCCCGTATTTGTCCTGTATTTTGGACTTAAATACGGGTGTACATTTTTCGAGTTAAAAGTCCGTTTTTTTAAAATATAAATTAAATTAACAATTTCCATGCAATTTTCTGTTTAGAATGGGCACCTGGTTCCATTCTTAGAGTAAATGTATTGCATGTATATAGGGATATAGAGTTCTAAAATATGATTGGTTCATTCAAAATCGAAGCTACCATGCCAGTCTTTAACCACCATATTGGATTGTGCAAAGCATTGCTGCTATTACTGTATCTCATCTTCGTAATATTCAGCTTCTAGTTATGTCAAAAAGAAAAGCAGAAGATTCCAAATTTTCTCCAGCAAAGAAAAGAAAACAGAACTGGAAGGACAATTGGTTTTAAAAATCAGTATTTGTTCCTGAAAATCAGTATTTTTGCCATAAGCAGTCAGTATCTTTGTACTCAGGGGTTGGCAGCTTTGCTATTTACCTATTTACCAAAGCTTCGAATTGAATTTTGACAGAACAACGACCGATAAATATATAAAGAAATTTAAGTAAGACGAGATGTATTACGGAATATGGCCTGATTTGTTCTCATTTTCTAATGGTTCCATAAATGACATTACGGAATATGGCCTGATTTGTTCTCATTTTCTAATTGTTCCATAAATAACATTATGGAATATGCCCTGACTTGTTCTCATTTTCTAATGGTTCCATAAATGACATTACGGAATATGGCCTGATTTGTTCTCATTTTCTAATGGTTCCATAAATAACATTATGGAATATGGCCTGACTTGTTCTCATTTTCTAATGGTTCCATAAATGACATTACGGAATATGGCCTGATTTGTTCTCATTTTCTAATGGTTCCATAAATAACATTATGGAATATGGCCTGACTTGTTCTCATTTTCTAATGGTTCCATAAATTACATTAATATTTTCAAAATTAAAGCAAGAATCAAACTTAAGCTTCCATATCCAGCTGAATTGAATCTGTTCTGGTATGTAAATTTCCTTGAACATAAGTTGTACGTGTATACCAAAAGTTATAAAAAGTGCATTAGAGGACAACACTGTTAAAAAAGTAATGCCACCACAATGTTACCTCCTATACAGAATATAGAAACATACAAATTCAGTCACTTAGAATTTACAAATGAACAATTGCAGACATTTCTTCATTTTCTCTTTCAGTATTCATGAACAGTTCAGATATAACCAAGTCAGTTAATGCCTATGCAAAAATACCACATAAGGCATGACTTTTTACCCTACCAGTTTAGTCGGCTCTTTCCCCAAGCATCGGGGGTCATCTCAAATGTTACTCCATAGTATAATTTGTCACAGCAGACAGAAACATATTTGAAAATTGTCGTTTTTCCTGACACTTTGTACAAGGGGTTTAATTCGGCACAAGAACTTTGGAATCCCCCTCCCACCTCAGCTACATGTATACTGAATGGTCAGAGATTGCTGCTACATGTATACTGAATGGTCAGAGATTGCTGCTACATGTATACTGAATGGTCAGAGATTGCTGCTACATGTATACTGAATGGTCAGAGATTGCTAGTTTATCAGTACAATTTGGACATTGTGGATTCCACTGGTGACTTAAATGTGGTAATTGGATGAGTTCCTTTTGCCAGTGACCACATGCTCACTTTTAAGAGACTGATAGATACGTTTCATGTTGTTGGTCATAGCACTGGTGCTACCCCCAGTGTAGGAAATCTCTGTAGAGCATAGATTAGATTTAGCTTTCCGTTTGCTGTGGGCATCAACTTCCAAACTGGGGATCATTTGCCATGCTTACTTTCAACCATTTTGAATAAGACCGGGATACAAAGTTACATCATTTTGTCATGTGCTTTATTTATAGTTCAGACAGAAAGCAAGTATTGTAAGCATTTACAGGGTTAACACAAAACGATATCGTTTACACAAGTAAACATGACAGCCATTGTTATTTTACATAAAAAACATAATTTTTGTATGTCTGCTCCTACAGTTTCTGGTGACAGCAGTCTAATTAAAATAGAGATATTTGGTTGTAAACAGTTGGTAGTGACAGTAACGTATATGTATATTTTTAGCTCTACTGTCATAGACCAGAAGAACTTATTGGATGGTCTTTCATCCATCACCTGTCATCCTTCTGTCCATTAGCACAAATTTGTTATTGCTACTTCTGCTAAACTACATGTACATGTACTTAAAAGATTGCCATGAAACTTTACACACACATTTATACCATGGTCCAGTTGGTCCTAAATGAAAATGGTGCTGCTCAAACATTCAGTATGGCAGCCACAATGGCCATCTTGAAAATCTTGTTATCGCTACTCCTTCATAATGGATGGTTATATCAACCTGGGATTTTCACTAAAAGACTTCTTATGATGTCCAGTTGGTTTTAATTGAAAATGGTGCTGATCTGACATCCAGTATGGCTGCCACACAGTGGTCATCTTGAAAATCTTGTTATCGCTACTTCTCCTGAATGGATTTTCATATCAACATGAGATTTTCACTAAAAGATTTCTTATGATGTCTAGTTGGTCCAATGTGAAAATGGTGTCAATCTGATGTTCAATATGGCCACCACAATGGCCAGCTTTAAAATCTTGGTATAGCTACTAAAGTCATATTGACCTGGTGTTTTTTTCAGAAGACTTCTTATGATGTCTAGCTGGTCCTAAATGAAAAGGGAGCCGATGTGAGGTCCATTATGGAAAATCTTGTTATCACTACTCCTCCTGAATGGAAAGTCATATTGACATTGTGTTTTTACCAGAAGACTTCTTATGATGTCTAGTTAGTCCTAAATGAAAATGGTGCCAATCTGAGGTCTAATATGGCTGCCACAATGGCCAGCTTGAAAATCTTGTTATCACTACTTCTTCTGAATGCTCATATTAGCATGGGGTTTTCACTAAAACATTTCTTATAATGTTTTGTTGATCCTTAATCAAAATGATGCTGATCTGACATCCAGTATGTGGCCATCTTTAAAATCTTGTTTTGGGGATTTTCATTGGAAGAGTTCTTATGGTTTCTAGTTAGTCCTTAATTAAAATGACTTATAACCCTCAATATTTATTGTTTATTCATGCATATTATTTTTATTTTAGTTTAGTTTACTATCACTAAATGAAAATTAAAATTCAATTGCATGTAAGAAGGGATTAAATTCTGCTAGATGTGAAGTCTGTATCATGTTGCAGTATTATTTGGTGCCTTGCCAAATAAATTCTTTAGCAGTGATGTGGGAATTATAACATGAGCAATGACATACAAATAATGTGGGAAATATAACATGAGCAATGATATACAAATGATGTGGGAATTATAATGCAAGCAATGACATACAAATGATGAAGGAATTATAACATCCGGAATGATATACAAATGATGTGGGTGTTCCGAAATTATGTATCATTTTGTTTTTAAATAATGGTATAGCTTTATGATCTCTGCATAATAGTCTAACTGCTGTTGTCTTGCAGAAAGTACATATACAGTATTTCAATGTGACTCAGTACAGAATGTCTTGGGAAATATTGTCGGTTGTATATCATGTGATTTAGCGCATGAGGGTTGAACTTCTGACCTAGATTCTATGTTCAATTAAGAATCAATACTTTGTTGACTGAGAATAATGTCAGTGCACTGGTACTTTAGCGGTGTCACGCATAACCTAGTTTCTGATTGGTTCGGAGAAGGTTCTTTTCTAAAAGGATTAAATTGTTTTTAAGTCGCGATACAGTTTAAATTGGTTTTCCTTATTCTGTTCTGCGGAGTCAGAAGCTATATATCAAGATGTATTGCTGTGTTTGGCATTCCTAGCATAGTTTGTCAGCCTGAGAGGTCATAAACGAGATTGGTTCATTTTGTGTGTGGATATTCTGTTTCAGTGATATTATTATTATCATTATATAGTATATTTAGAATTTAGTACTTCAACTTTAAGAATTATTCAGCTCCGTGGAATTATCAGAAACATTTCTAGAACTTGTGTGATATTCCATTTTCACAAGGATTACTTGGAATTAATAACACTTGGATATAAATGATTCTTGATTCATTCGGAACCTACTTCATTCGGAACATTTGGATTAACTTCCGGATCAGTGAACTTTAGAACAATTTAGGACTTTTAATGATATTCTCTACTGTAAGTTATTTTTAATTCTTTCTCTTTCATTGTTTGTTGAAATATTTTAATATTTTAAGAAATTTAATATTTGTATTTTAAATCTTGAGAGCTTGTGTTTGAGTCTTTTCTTTTGCTACATTACCCCTAGTCATAACAGTGGGAATTATAACATCAGCAATGCCATACAAATGATGTGGGAATTATAACATGAGCAATGACATACAAATGTTGTGGGAATTATCACGTCAGCAATGACATACAAATGATGTTGGAACTATATCATCAGCAATGACATACAAATGATGTGGGAATTATAACATGAGGAATGACCTACAAATGATGTGGGAATTATAACATGAGCAATGAGATACAAATGATGTGGGAATTATAACATGAGCAATGAGATACAAATGATGTGGGAATTATAACATGAGCAATGACATACAAATAATGTGGGAAATATAACATGAGCAATGATATACAAATGATGTGGGAATTATAATGCAAGCAATGACATACAAATGATGAAGGAATTATAACATCCGGAATGATATACAAATGATGTGGGTGTTCCGAAATTATGTATCATTTTGTTTTTAAATAATGGTATAGTTTTATGATCTCTGCATAATAGTCTAACTGCTGTTGTCTTGCAGAAAGTACATATACAGTATTTCAATGTGACTCAGTACAGAATGTCTTGGGAAATATTGTCGGTTGTATATCATGTGATTTAGCGCATGAGGGTTGAACTTCTGACCTAGATTCTATGTTCAATTAAGAATCAATACTTTGTTGACTGAGAATAATGTCAGTGCACTGGTACTTTAGCGGTGTCACGCATAACCTAGTTTCTGATTGGTTCGGAGAAGGTTCTTTTCTAGAAGGATTAAATTGTTTTTAAGTCGCGATACAGTTTAAATTGGTTTTCCTTATTCTGTTCTGCGGAGTCAGAAGCTATATATCAAGATGTATTGCTGTGTTTGGCATTCCTAGCATAGTTTGTCAGCCTGAGAGGTCATAAACGAGATTGGTTCATTTTGTGTGTGGATATTCTGTTTCAGTGATATTATTATTATCATTATATAGTATATTTAGAATTTAGTACTTCAACTTTAAGAATTATTCAGCTCCGTGGAATTATCAGAAACATTTCTAGAACTTGTGTGATATTCCATTTTCACAAGGATTACTTGGAATTAATAACACTTGGATATAAATGATTCTTGATTCATTCGGAACCTACTTCATTCGGAACATTTGGATTAACTTCCGGATCAGTGAACTTTAGAACAATTTAGGACTTTTAATGATATTCTCTACTGTAAGTTATTTTTAATTCTTTCTCTTTCATTGTTTGTTGAAATATTTTAATATTTTAAGAAATTTAATATTTGTATTTTAAATCTTGAGAGCTTGTGTTTGAGTCTTTTCTTTTGCTACATTACCCCTAGTCATAACAGTGGGAATTATAACATCAGCAATGCCATACAAATGATGTGGGAATTATAACATGAGCAATGACATACAAATGTTGTGGGAATTATCACGTCAGCAATGACATACAAATGATGTTGGAACTATATCATCAGCAATGACATACAAATGATGTGGGAATTATAACATGAGGAATGACCTACAAATGATGTGGGAATTATAACATGAGCAATGAGATACAAATGATGTGGGAATTATAACATGAGCAATGAGATACAAATGATGTGGGAATTATAACATGAGCAATGACATACAAATAATGTGGGAATTATAACATGAGCAATGATATACAAATGATGTGGGAATTATAATGCAAGCAATGACATACAAATGATGAAGGAATTATAACATCCGGAATGATATACAAATGATGTGGGTGTTCCGAAATTATGTATCATTTTGTTTTTAAATAATGGTATAGTTTTATGATCTCTGCATAATAGTCTAACTGCTGTTGTCTTGCAGAAAGTACATATACAGTATTTCAATGTGACTCAGTACAGAATGTCTTGGGAAATATTGTCGGTTGTATATCATGTGATTTAGCGCATGAGGGTTGAACTTCTGACCTAGATTCTATGTTCAATTAAGAATCAATACTTTGTTGACTGAGAATAATGTCAGTGCACTGGTACTTTAGCGGTGTCACGCATAACCTAGTTTCTGATTGGTTCGGAGAAGGTTCTTTTCTAGAAGGATTAAATTGTTTTTAAGTCGCGATACAGTTTAAATTGGTTTTCCTTATTCTGTTCTGCGGAGTCAGAAGCTATATATCAAGATGTATTGCTGTGTTTGGCATTCCTAGCATAGTTTGTCAGCCTGAGAGGTCATAAACGAGATTGGTTCATTTTGTGTGTGGATATTCTGTTTCAGTGATATTATTATTATCATTATATAGTATATTTAGAATTTAGTACTTCAACTTTAAGAATTATTCAGCTCCGTGGAATTATCAGAAACATTTCTAGAACTTGTGTGATATTCCATTTTCACAAGGATTACTTGGAATTAATAACACTTGGATATAAATGATTCTTGATTCATTCGGAACCTACTTCATTCGGAACATTTGGATTAACTTCCGGATCAGTGAACTTTAGAACAATTTAGGACTTTTAATGATATTCTCTACTGTAAGTTATTTTTAATTCTTTCTCTTTCATTGTTTGTTGAAATATTTTAATATTTTAAGAAATTTAATATTTGTATTTTAAATCTTGAGAGCTTGTGTTTGAGTCTTTTCTTTTGCTACATTACCCCTAGTCATAACAGAGGGAATTATAACATCAGCAATGCCATACAAATGATGTGGGAATTATAACATGAGCAATGACATACAAATGTTGTGGGAATTATCACGTCAGCAATGACATACAAATGATGTTGGAACTATATCATCAGCAATGACATACAAATGATGTGGGAATTATAACATGAGGAATGACCTACAAATGATGTGGGAATTATAACATGAGCAATGAGATACAAATGATGTGAGAATTATAACATGAGCAATGAGATACAAATGATGTGGGAATTATAACATGAGCAATGACATACAAATAATGTGGGAAATATAACATGAGCAATGATATACAAATGATGTGGGAATTATAATGCAAGCAATGACATACAAATGATGAAGGAATTATAACATCCGGAATGATATACAAATGATGTGGGTGTTCCGAAATTATGTATCATTTTGTTTTTAAATAATGGTATAGTTTTATGATCTCTGCATAATAGTCTAACTGCTGTTGTCTTGCAGAAAGTACATATACAGTATTTCAATGTGACTCAGTACAGAATGTCTTGGGAAATATTGTCGGTTGTATATCATGTGATTTAGCGCATGAGGGTTGAACTTCTGACCTAGATTCTATGTTCAATTAAGAATCAATACTTTGTTGACTGAGAATAATGTCAGTGCACTGGTACTTTAGCGGTGTCACGCATAACCTAGTTTCTGATTGGTTCGGAGAAGGTTCTTTTCTAGAAGGATTAAATTGTTTTTAAGTCGCGATACAGTTTAAATTGGTTTTCCTTATTCTGTTCTGCGGAGTCAGAAGCTATATATCAAGATGTATTGCTGTGTTTGGCATTCCTAGCATAGTTTGTCAGCCTGAGAGGTCATAAACGAGATTGGTTCATTTTGTGTGTGGATATTCTGTTTCAGTGATATTATTATTATCATTATATAGTATATTTAGAATTTAGTACTTCAACTTTAAGAATTATTCAGCTCCGTGGAATTATCAGAAACATTTCTAGAACTTGTGTGATATTCCATTTTCACAAGGATTACTTGGAATTAATAACACTTGGATATAAATGATTCTTGATTCATTCGGAACCTACTTCATTCGGAACATTTGGATTAACTTCCGGATCAGTGAACTTTAGAACAATTTAGGACTTTTAATGATATTCTCTACTGTAAGTTATTTTTAATTCTTTCTCTTTCATTGTTTGTTGAAATATTTTAATATTTTAAGAAATTTAATATTTGTATTTTAAATCTTGAGAGCTTGTGTTTGAGTCTTTTCTTTTGCTACATTACCCCTAGTCATAACAGTGGGAATTATAACATCAGCAATGCCATACAAATGATGTGGGAATTATAACATGAGCAATGACATACAAATGTTGTGGGAATTATCACGTCAGCAATGACATACAAATGATGTTGGAACTATATCATCAGCAATGACATACAAATGATGTGGGAATTATAACATGAGGAATGACCTACAAATGATGTGGGAATTATAACATGAGCAATGAGATACAAATGATGTGGGAATTATAACATGAGCAATGAGATACAAATGATGTGGGAATTATAACATGAGCAATGACATACAAATAATGTGGGAATTATAACATGAGCAATGATATACAAATGATGTGGGAATTATAATGCAAGCAATGACATACAAATGATGAAGGAATTATAACATCCGGAATGATATACAAATGATGTGGGTGTTCCGAAATTATGTATCATTTTGTTTTTAAATAATGGTATAGTTTTATGATCTCTGCATAATAGTCTAACTGCTGTTGTCTTGCAGAAAGTACATATACAGTATTTCAATGTGACTCAGTACAGAATGTCTTGGGAAATATTGTCGGTTGTATATCATGTGATTTAGCGCATGAGGGTTGAACTTCTGACCTAGATTCTATGTTCAATTAAGAATCAATACTTTGTTGACTGAGAATAATGTCAGTGCACTGGTACTTTAGCGGTGTCACGCATAACCTAGTTTCTGATTGGTTCGGAGAAGGTTCTTTTCTAGAAGGATTAAATTGTTTTTAAGTCGCAATACAGTTTAAATTGGTTTTCCTTATTCTGTTCTGCGGAGTCAGAAGCTATATATTAAGATGTATTGCTGTGTTTGGCATTCCTAGCATAGTTTTTCAGCCTGAGAGGTCATAAACGAGATTGGTTCATTTTGTGTGTGGATATTCTGTTTCAGTGATATTATTATTATCATTATATAGTATATTTAGAATTTAGTACTTCAACTTTAAGAATTATTCAGCTCCGTGGAATTATCAGAAACATTTCTAGAACTTGTGTGATATTCCATTTTCACAAGGATTACTTGGAATTAATAACACTTGGATATAAATGATTCTTGATTCATTCGGAACCTACTTCATTCGGAACATTTGGATTAACTTCCGGATCAGTGAACTTTAGAACAATTTAGGACTTTTAATGATATTCTCTACTGTAAGTTATTTTTAATTCTTTCTCTTTCATTGTTTGTTGAAATATTTTAATATTTTAAGAAATTTAATATTTGTATTTTAAATCTTGAGAGCTTGTGTTTGAGTCTTTTCTTTTGCTACATTACCCCTAGTCATAACAGTGGGAATTATAACATCAGCAATGCCATACAAATGATGTGGGAATTATAACATGAGCAATGACATACAAATGTTGTGGGAATTATCACGTCAGCAATGACATACAAATGATGTTGGAACTATATCATCAGCAATGACATACAAATGATGTGGGAAATAACATGAGGAATGACCTACAAATGATGTGGGAATTATAACATGAGCAATGAGATACAAATGATGTGGGAATTATAACATGAGCAATGAGATACAAATGATGTGGGAATTATAACATGAGCAATGACATGCAAATAATGTGGGAATTATAACATGAGCAATGATATACAAATGATGTGGGAATTATAATGCAAGCAATGACATACAAATGATGAAGGAATTATAACATCCGGAATGATATACAAATGATGTGGGTGTTCCGAAATTATGTATCATTTTGTTTTTAAATAATGGTATAGTTTTATGATCTCTGCATAATAGTCTAACTGCTGTTGTCTTGCAGAAAGTACATATACAGTATTTCAATGTGACTCAGTACAGAATGTCTTGGGAAATATTGTCGGTTGTATATCATGTGATTTAGCGCATGAGGGTTGAACTTCTGACCTAGATTCTATGTTCAATTAAGAATCAATACTTTGTTGACTGAGAATAATGTCAGTGCACTGGTACTTTAGCGGTGTCACGCATAACCTAGTTTCTGATTGGTTCGGACAAATGATGTGGGAATTATAACATGAGCAATGAGATACAAATGATGTGGGAATTATAACATGAGGAATGACATACAAATGATGTGGGAATTATAACATGAGGAATGACATACAAATGATGTGGGAATTATAACGTCAGCAATGACGTACAAATGATGTGGGAATTATAACATGAGCAATGAGATACAAATGATGTGGGAATTATAACGTCAGCAATGACCTACAAATGATGTGGGAATTATAACATGAGCAATGATAAACAAATGATGTGGGAATTATAACGTCAGGAATAAAATACAAATGATGAACAAATTATAACGTCAGCAATGACATACAAATGATATGGGAATTATAATCTCAGGAATGATATACACATGATGTGGGAATAAAATGTCAGGAATGACATACAAATGATGTGGGAATTATAACATCAGGAATGACATACAAATGATGTGGGAATTAAAATGTCAGCAATGACATACAAATGATGTGGGAATTATAATGTCAGCAATGACATACAAATGATGTGGGAATTATAACATGAGCAATGAGATACAAATGATGTGGGAATTATAACATGAGCAATGACATACAAAAGATGTGGGAATTATAACGTCAGCAATGACATACAAATGATGTGGGAATTATAACATGAGCAATGACATACAAATGATGTGGGAATTATAACATGAGCAATGATATACAATTGATGAAAGAATTATAACATCAGCAATGATATACAAATGATGTGGGAATTATAACATCAGCAATAACATACAAATGATGTGGGAATTATAACATGAGCAATGATATACAAATGATGAAGGAATTATAACATTAGCAATGATATACAAATCATGTGGGAATTATAACATCGGCAATAACATACAAATAATGTGGGAATTATAACATGAGCAATGATATACAATTGATGAAAGAATTATAACATCAGCAATGATATACAAATGATGTGGGAATTACAACATGAGCAATGATATACAAATGATGTGGGAATTATAACACTAGCAATGATATACAAATGATGTGGTAATTATAACATGAGCAATGATGTACAAAGGATGTGGGAATTTTAACGTCAGCAATGACATACAAATGATGAAGGAATTATAACATCGGCAATGATATACAAAACGTGTGGGAATTATAACATGAGCAATGATGTGCAAATGATGAAGGAATAATAACCTCAGCAATGACACACAAATGATGTGGTAATTATAACATGAGCAATGATATACAAGCGATGAAGGAATTATAATGTCAGCAATGATATAGAAATGATGAAGGAATTATAATGTCAGCAATGATATACAAATGATGTTTGAATTATAATGTCAGGAATGACATATAAATGATGAATGAATTATAACGCCAGCAATGATATACAAATGATGAATGAATTATAATGTCAGCAATGATATACAAATGATGAATGAATTATAATGCCAGCAATGATATACAAATGATGAATGAATTATAATGCCAGCAATGATATACAAATGATGAATGAATTATAATGCCAGCAATGATATACAAATGATGAATGAATTATAACATCAGGAATGAAATACAAATGATGTCGGAATTATAACATGAGCAATGACATACATATGATGTGGGAATTATAACGTCAGGAATGATATACAAATGATGTTTGAATTATAACATGAGCAATGACATACAAATGATGTGGGAATTATAACATCAGCAATGACATACGAATGATGTGTGAATTATAACATCAGCAATGACATAGATGATGTGGGAATTATAACATCAGCAATGACATACAAAAGATGTGGGAATTATAACGTCAGCAATACAATAATTCCCACATCATTTGTATGTCGTTGCTGATTTTATAATTTGTTCATCATTTGTATTTCATTCCTGACGTTATAATTCCCACATCATTTGTTTATCATTGCTCATGTTATAATTCCCACAAAATTTGTAGGTCATTGCTGACGTTATAATTCCCAAATCATTTGTACCTCATTGCTCATGTTATAATTCCCACATCATTTGTATGTCATTGCTGACGTTATAATTCCCACATCATTTGTATGTCATTGTAGAAACATCAGCAATGATATACAAATGATGAAGGAATTATAACGACAGGAATGAAATACAAATGATGTTCGAATTATAACATGAGCAATGTTATAGAAATGCTTTGGGAATTATAGCGTCAGCAATGACATACAAATGATGTGGGAATTCTAACATCAGCAATGATATACAGATGATGTGGGAATTATAATGTCAGCAATGACATACAGATGATTTGGGAATTATAACATCAGCAATGACATAGATGATGTGGGAATTATAACATGAGCAATGGTATAGAAATTATGTGGGATTTTTAATGTCAGGAATGATATACAAATGATGTGGGAATTATAATGTCAGGAATGATATACAAATGATGTGGGAATTATAACATGAGCAATGTTATAGAAATGCTTTGGGAATTATAGCGTCAGCAATGACATACAAATGATGTGGGAATTCTAACATCAGCAATGATATACAGATGATGTGGGAATTATAATGTCAGCAATGACATACAGATGATTTGGGAATTATAACATCAGCAATGACATAGATGATGTGGGAATTATAACATGAGCAATGGTATAGAAATTATGTGGGAATTTTAACATCAGCAATGACATACAAATGATGTGGGAATTATAACATGAGCAATGATATACAAAAGATGTGGGAATTATAACGTCAGACAATCAAAATTTATACAACACTTACGATGCATTCAGTGAAAGTTAATACTTTACACAAAACTCAGCAAGACATGGAATGGACAGTTGAACTCTTGTTAAGCTGTCTCAGTGAATATTGATATTTATGGTGAGTTTTATGATCTAATTTGCATGTGTTCAGATTAATGATGACACCATGGAGCATGTCCCATCATGGTTTCTTGATGACTGTACTGTTTTCATTAGAAAAAAATTCTTGTGCATATCAGTAGGGTAAATGTATGAATCTCACAGAAAATCTGAAAGATGTGCATCCCACCTGGTATGTACATACATGTAAGTTCAGATTTCTTTGAAAAAAAGTAAAAGTAAAATTTCTAGACATGTCAGTGGTATCCACATTCCTCTCATCATGATGTAAAATTGGTATACAACATTTTTTAAATTAAAATAAGAATGCACATTGGTGATAAAGGCAAATAAAATTAGACCAACTTTTCTAATCAAACACGTATTGAATACTTAAGAAATGACTTTTATTTACTAAACATATAATCAACATAAAGTATCTGAGTATGATCACCAATGATTTTACTTGAGTGGTCTTCATGCATTACTTGAGTGGTCTTCATGCATTACTTGAGTGGTCTTCATGCATTACTTGAGTAGTCTTCATGCATTGAGTGGTCTTCATGCATTACTTGAGTGGTCTTCATGCATTACTTGAGTGGTCTTCATGCATTACTTGAGTAGTCTTCATGCATTGAGTGGTCTTCATGCATTACTTGAGTGGTCTTCATGCATTAGCTGTTAAAATGTCAATTACTACTCCATCTTCCAACCCCACCATGATGGAGGTGCATAACATGTATTGCAGAGTTGCAGTGATGAGATGCTAGGTATATATATTTCCTCCACCACTGTACTTCAATGTGGAGTGGCCATGGAGAAGGTTAACTTCCCCACCATGATAGGTGGAGAAAGAAGAAATTGCATGAGCTATACTGTAAATCTGGCCATTAAAGTAGCAAATCTGCTTGCCACAAGATGAGGAGGATTGACCCTGTTTTGACTGACTGCCACAAGATGGGGAGGATTGACTTTGTTTTGACTGACTGCCACAAGATGGGGAGGATTGACTTTGTTTTGACTGACTGCCACAAGATGGGGAGGATTGACTTTGTTTTGACTGACTGCCATAAGATGGGGAGGATTAACCTTTGACTGACTGCCACAAGATGGAGAGGATTGACTTTGTTTTGACTGACTGCCACAAGATGGGGAGGATTAACCTTTGACTGACTGCCACAAGATGGGGAGAATTAACCTTTGACTGACTGCACAAGATGGGGAGGATTGACCTTGTTTTGGCTGATTGCCACAAGATGGGGAGCACTGAGGTTGTTTTAATATACAGTGAAACTCCTCAAAACCAAAAACCCTTTGTGACCAAACATTTTGTTTGGTTTTGAGAGGTTTTCAGTTTACTGAGGTTTTCACAGATTTGAACAAATGTCTTTTCCTAAGCACTTATGTGATGAGAGAGAGAGAGAATATAATTATAAGAGAACATAAGTGTCTGTGTGTGTAAGAGTGCTCAAAATTAAGAAAGCAGTAGTTAATGAGCAATTAGGTAAACAACAATGTTCCTTCAGAAAATCTCCCTGTCAAATGAATAAATACAATTTTTCAACATAGAAATACAATCCTCATCACAAGAAACATTTGAGGAATGAGATACTTTTATAACTTTATAATTAGTCCATTAGAATTATGAATGATACTATAACATATAAATACTCCATATAATTCATTATGTTTACAGTTCAAGAGCCAGTTGAATGAATCTGACCTTTAGAATATTGCTTTGTCTGTCTCCATCAGCAAAGCATCAAAAGCGAGGCTACATGCCTGATTAATAAAGCCCTGATATTTAATTAAAAAACAAAAACTTTTTTTATATTGATTATGTATGCAAATGAATAACATCAAGCACAATTAGATACTACAGTGTAAGCAGATGAACATAATTTTTCCTAACTGAGTTACCTACAAGCAGTTAGTTATTAATAATTTTTCACCTTAAAAGCTGGCTCTTTTTTATGGGGCAATGACTTCAGATTAGCCTATTGTCAGCCCTAATCTGTGAAGGTCCACCTGTCAAGTGTTGTTTTAACCTCAAGTGCCGTTGGGAGATGTTCCAGATCTTTGTCTCACAGATCAGACTACTATAGTACTTGCAAACCATAATTAATCTACTCAGGTGTGTGTCAGGAATTTAGCAGCTAAACTACGTTTCCAAGTTTGAACTGAGGTTCGGTTTTATGTGGGGATTTTTAGCGTAAACTTTAAATTTGGGATTGAAATTTGTTTCAGTATTTGGAGTTGATGGAGTTTTGATTTACTGGGGAAAATATGATGATATTAAAGAAGGAAAAATTAGGGATGCAAAAAAAAATTGGTCTTGAGGGATTATAGAGAGGGTTTGGTTTTGAAGAGTTTCACTGTACTTAAATCTGCAGACTCTTACAGGTCCACATTGTCATACTGTCATAGATATGGTCTGTTTCACTTTTATACAGATCCACATTGTCACACTGTCATAGATATAGTCTGTTTCACTTTTATACAGATCCACATTGTCATACTGTCATAGTCTGTTTCACTTTTATACAGGTCCACATTGTCATACTGCCATAGATATAGTCTGTTTCACTTTTATACAGATCCACATTGTCATACAGTCATGGATAGCGTCTCTTTCACTTTTATTAGGCCTTGTCTGAATGAAAAGCATTTGTTTTATCTTTTACTTGTTTCCAGAACAAAATGGCTTTTAGCAGATTCAATACTTTATTGTTGAATGTTAACAGTAGAATAAACAAAACTTTATTTTACAGATTTGTGGATACGAACAGATGATGCCTTTCTTCTGAGATTTTTACGTGCAAAGAAATTTGACCTAGACAGAGCATTTACTCTTATTATCAAGCATTACCAGATGAAGGCTGAGAACCCAGAACTCATGAGCAACCTCCGGCCATCAGCCATCAAGCGTGTGCTTGAGGCAGGTGTAACAGGTGTGCTACCTCACCGTGACCGTGAGGGCAGAAAGGTCATCATCTTCAGGCCAGGTACCCTTATTTTCTTTTCTATGATCAGGCTTTAGTGCTTGCAATATGCTGACTTTGTTAGTAGAAGCAACAAGGAGTAGAATTCAGTTATCTCTTAACTAATAGCATTGATGATACTGTTTGTACTGTCATGACTAATAATATTGATGATACTGTTTGTACTGTCATGTGTAATAACATTGACAATGCTGTTTGTACTGTCATGTCTAATAATATTGATGATGCTGTTTGTACTGTCATGTTTAATAATATTGATGATACTGTTTGTACTGTCATGTGTAATAGCATTGACAATGCTGTTTGTACTGTCATGTCTAATAGCATTGACGATGCTGTTTGTACTGTCATGTCTAATAGCATTGACGATGCTGTTTGTACTGTCATGTTTAATAATATTGATGATACTGTTTGTACTGTCATGTGTAATAGCATTGACAATGCTGTTTGTACTGTCATGTCTAATAGCATTGACGATGCTGTTTGTACTGTCATGTCTAATAGCATTGACGATGCTGTTTGTACTGTCATGTCTAATAGCATTGACGATACTGTTTGTACTGTCATGTCTAATAGCATTGACGATGCTGTTTGTACTATCATGTCTAACAGCATTGACGATGCTGTTTGTACTGTCATGTCTAACAGCATTGATGATGCTGTTTGTAATGTCATGTCTAACAGCATTGACGATGCTGTTTGTACTGTTATGTCTAACAGCATTGATGATGCTGTTTGTACTGTCATGTCTAATAGCCTTGATAGTATTGTTTGTATTGTCATGTCTAATCACTTACTTGAGGAATAATTCACTGCAAACATGCTGCTAAGTTTGATTTCAGGGGCTTCTGTTGTAAATCAAAGGCTGTGTAAACTGTATGAATACACAAAAATAGTCTGATCATACTTAAGTTTGCACAGTGTTGAATCAGTTTGTGCTTCATTGAACGTAAAAAAAAAAGTTATTTATTTCGAATGAACTTCTTTCAGTTTTTCTCTCAGGCTTCAATTTCATTCAGTGAAAATATGACTATAGGCATAGATCCAGAGTTTGTCTAATAGCGAGGTGAAATCTGCTATTCAGTCCTGCCCGAATAGTCGACTCATCTTGGCCCTACTATGTGTAATAATGTTACAACGTACATGTACATGTGAAATGTCAGGGCCCACATCTGACTCTCTCTCTCTTGCCACAGATTATCTGCATGTTTGATAGATCCACCTTTCAGCTTGATATTTTCAGAGTCTTATAAAGTCTATTTTTTTTTCATTCACAGCATTATTTATACTGTAAACATGATATTGATCACAATGCCCTCAGTGTTGATATAAACTAATATTATGTCAATGTAGCTTGCAAATATTTTACACATATTAAATTTCTATGCGAATGTTGAAAATAGTAGTGCCAAGTGGGCAGGACTAAATTATTTTATTTTTTTATTTTTTTCATACAGGTATAAACCCAAAAAATTCAAAAGAACCGGGCCAATCATATTGCTGGAAATCGTAATAAAGAAAGAAAAATTTAATAATTAATTATTAATCAACTTTAATTAACTTTATCTTTATATTTCATATTCCTAAATATTACAGTATGTTAGAATAATATTCATATAAGAAAATATATATAACAAATTTGATCATATATAACAACAGTTTAATAACCTGCCCTTCCAGCCACACTCTGTGACTATGATTTTCAGTCACTACAATATAGTCATCATGTAATTTGGATGTGGCATGGTACTATGTCTATTGAGAATCTTGGAGAAAAATATCTCGGGTGGAAAATCCTCATAATTGAACTCATAATTACCATGTTTTTTAGCAAGGAAATGATTAAGTTTGAACATTGTTTTGGTGGGTCATATGCCACAGTGTCAACTCGTTGCTTTGAGGAAATAGTGTACTGCCCAGGGGTTGAAGATTCACTCACCCACCTTGAAATGGTAAATGAAAATTTTCTGTGTTTGAGTGAATTTTCCAACCTAGCATCTGATCGGGTAAGTGTTGATTCAGGGCTGAGTTGTGTTCAACTTTAATAAAAAGAATGTCCTGTCAAGAATATTCCCAACTTTGTCCATTGAAAGTCCATACTTTCTACTGGAAGTTTTCCATTTGTTTTGATTAGGCTTTTGTAAGTGCTTTGCTCTCACTCTTCAGTACAAATGAATGCTGACTAGAGGGAGTACAGACTGGTCTCAATATGTAATTACTTACAACTGGTGTTAGAAGGGTTCCAGAATAAGTTCCAGAAAACAACCTTTCACATGATCAAGGTTAGGTCATTAATATAAAGTTCTATATTTCTAGAAAAACTCTAAATTCATTACATAATTCTCCATGCACCTGCAAGAAGATTCATTACATAAATCTCCATGCACCTGCATAAGAAAATTCATTACGTAAATCTCCATGCACCTGCATAAGAAAATTCATTACATAAATCTCCATGCACCTGCATAAGAAAATTGTAGTACTGTATATGCATAAATATTACATTTGTCCCTTAAGTACTTATATTTGATCTGTGCAAATTAGTACAAAAAATGTAAGGGAAAAATAGGATGATGAAGCTCAGTGGTATTATTACTTTTGTTTGAGCATAGAGGTATTATTGCTTTTGTTTGAAAGTATAGATATTATTACTTCTGTTTCAGCATATAGGTATTGTTGCTTTTGTTTGATCATATAGGTATTATTACTTCTGTTTGAGTGTAGAGGTATTATTGCTTTTGTCTGAGCATAGAAATATTGTTACTTTTGTTTGATCATATAGGTATTATTACTTCTGTTTGAGCATAGAGGTATTGTTGCTTTTGTTCGATCATATAGGTATTATTACTTCTGTTTGAGTGTAGAGGTATTGTTGCTTTTGTTTGAGCATAGAAATATTGTTGCTTTTGTTTGATCATATAGGTATTATTACTTCTGTTTGAGTGTAGAGGTATTATTGCTTTTGTTTGAGCATAGAAATATTATTGCTTTTGTCTGAGCATAGAAATATTATTGCTTTTGTTTGAGCATAGAAATATTATTACTTTTGTTTAAGAAAAAAGGTATTATCACAGTCCTGCTTGATGAAGTCAGCGGAACCTTATTGTAATTATGTTTTCTGCCGATCAACAATTGGTTTCCAAAAGATAACTTTATTGGAAATTTCTGGGATTTTAACCAAATTTAGTATGCAGCTTTATATATACATGAGACCACTGAAGATTTTGATTTCTTCTGTGTCAACATTTAATGGAACTATGGCCCCTGACATGTATTTTGGATTTCAACCAAATTTTGCATGCAGCTTTGTATTGATGAGGCTTTGAATGCATTCAATTTCCAGTGTTTCATGATTCCATTTACAAGAGTTATGCCCCCTAATGTCCCATCCCCATGACTTTAGTTTCAACATCATCGCTTTACTATGGTTTATTGGGTTTGATTTCGAGCATTCCTTGACATTGTTTACAGGAGTTATGCCCCCTGATTGCCTATCCCCATGACTTTAGTTTCCATAACATCACTTTATCTAGGTTTGTTGGATTTTATCAAGACTTGGCATGTGGCTTTATATTGATGATTGTGTGAATTAGTTTGATTTCCAGCATTCCATGACATTGTTTACAGGAGTTTTGCTGCTGAACCTCCATCCTTCTGACTTTTTTGGTTTCCTCAGCATAACTTTATCAAGGATTGTTGAATTTTAACCAAATTTGGCATGCAGCTCTTTTCCCTGGTTTCCCATTCTCTTAACTTTGGTTTCTGGAGCAAAACTTTACTAAGGATTCTTGGATTTTGTCCAAATTAAGCATGTGTCTTAATATTGATAAGACTTTGACTTTGATTTTTTCTAGCGTTCCATGACATAATTTACAGCAGTTATGGCTAGTGCTGAACGAATACTTAATTAACTATTCAGATATTTGTAGCCTGTATTCAATTTATATTCGAATATTAATTGTAATGTCAACATTAAATATTTCATCGACTTTGGTTAAATCAGAAGCCACAAAGTCAGAATTTTGAACAAATTCCATTGACAATTGCAACCCATCTATGATAAAAATAGAGCAGACCATTTAAAAAAAAAAACCCACTAAAACCAGGTTTCTTTTGCTTGAATACAGTCACATTGGTTCCCATGGAAGCTGCCATTGCTGTATCTGCATAACTACTGACAATCAATGAAAACGGAGAATGCAAACAATATTTGAGGCAATTGTCAAATATTTTTCATACATTGCTGATATATATATATATATATATATATATATATATATATATATATAGAGGGAGAGAGAGAGAGCCTGTCTAAACCTGGCCCTGCTTTCACAAATTGTTACAATTTGAGTATGCATTTGTCTGCTTGACTCACATTTTTATATCTGCATAATAGTTTTTGAGCAGTTCTTACAATGAAGTGAGTGTTGGCATTGTTCCCACCATGATGTCAGTGTTGTCACTTCCCACCATGTCACTGTTTCCACCATGATATCAGTGTTGTCAGGCTGTTCCCACAATGATGTCAGTACTATCACTGTTTCCACCATGATATCAGTGTTGTCAGGTTGTTCCCACAATGATGTCAGTACTATCACTGTTTCCACCATGATGTTAGTGTTTTGACTGTTCACACCATGATGTCAGTGTTGTCACAATAATATTATTACCATAGGCCATTCTCATTATTGTGTCAGTGTTGTCATTGTTCCGACCATGATGTCAGTGTTGTCACTGTTTCCACCATGATATCAGTGTTATAACAGTTCCCACCATATCATTGTTATTAGGCTGTTACCCCATCATGTCAGTGGTGTCACTGTTCCCACCATCATGTCAGTATTATGCCTGTTTCCAGCATATCTGTGTTGTCAAAGTTCCCAAAATATCAGTGTTCCAGAGATGCCAACCCTTACGAATTCCCATGATTTTTTACAGATTTTTTTACCATATTTATGGATACATTATGTATCAAGTCAGAATTTACAAATTGAAAATGTGGTTCAGCTATCTTTGGATTTGTGACATCGGGACCTCTAGAGAAGCATCATATTTGCATATTTTATACAGAGAATTCGACTGAAATTGTAAGTGTAATGCTCCTGCCATAAACACAGTCATTGTTTTATTATGGCGTATTTGATCAATATAAACAATGCTATGGGTTCAAGTTCCAGATGTTCTGTGATATTTGAATTGATAGTACTTGATCATTGTGAGAACATGCACTCAAAAAGGGCCATATAATCAAATGCACCCTGAACTAGTCTTGGTCACTAGCCACATTCATAATACTGCATCAAATTGGCTCTTTCAGTATGTGTTAATCAATCCAATTGGCTCTTTCAGGGTGTGTTAATCAATCAGCTTTTGCATATCTTCATCTTTTTCCAATGTGAACGCTCTAGCAAATATTGTGGAGACGGCATGAAATGTCTAAACAAACTTCAAAAGTTCTGGTGTTTCTCAAATCTGATTACTTAGCAGCAATGGTGCAGAGTGGAGTCTGAGTGTTAAAACTTGGATGAAAAGAAACATTTGAACGTTCAGAACCAGGTACACTCAAGAATGGCCATATATTATAGCATCACAAAGAATGGCCATATATTATAGTATCACAAAGAGGTAATTCATTGATATTGCAAGGTACAGCTCTCCCCCATTATAATGTGCTTCGCTATAGTGCAATTCTGGATATACATGTATCACAGTAAATCTATGGACCCCATAGCCAAAATACATTATTGCTTTTAAATTTTCAACATCTGTCAGCTGAACACTTTATATCAAAACTACTACATTTGATTTGGACATCTCCAGAACATGTTTTTACAGTCACTGTTTGACTATTATTATCCATTATAGTATTCAGGCAATGTCAGATATTATATTCTATAGTATTCAGGCAATGTCAGATATTATATTCTATAGTATTCAGGCAATGTCAGATATTATATTCTATAGTATTCAGGCAATGTCAGATATTGTATTCTATAGTATTCAGGCAATGTCAGATATTGTATTCTATAGTATTCAGGCAATGTCAGATATTGTATTCTGTAGTATTCAGGCAATGTCAGATATTGTATTCTATAGTATTCAGGCAATGTCAGATATTGTATTCTATAGTATTCAGGCAATGTCAGATATTGTATTCTATAGTATTCAGGCAATGTCAGATATTGTTTTCAGGCAGTATCAGATTTAGTATTCAGGCAATGTCAGATATTGTATTCAGACAGTGTCAGATTTAGTATTCAGGCAATATCAGATATTGTATTCCTAACCTGAAATTACTCATATCTCTAATGAGCCACTATTGTAATTGGTCCATGTCAATTATTATATTTCATTACAGTACACATGACTGTCAAAATTGCCTTTAGTGCTAAAACCATACCAGCAGATCAGTCACTTAATTTCTGTAAAACAGCTCGCTGATCATACAAAAGACCAGCTTATTGTCAGTAATTGTTTATTGACACCTCGACAGCAACAGATCACAGAAAGGATTAGTGATGGCATGTCTTATGTACTTGCCACCGCTTTCTGTGATCTGTTACAGTGCAGCCGAGAATGCATTATCCAATCACCACAGAGAAAGTGACAGTCACTAATAGATGCTTATTTTCATAATGTACTACAAATAAGGTCCAGTAAAACATTTAAGAGTCACTTTGTTGTGAAATCAGTTAGATCTAAAAGTGAGTTCAGTATTATCAGTATTTACAAGTGAATTAAGACAGAACACTGTTCAATTAAATAATTTGGATAAATAGTGAATTGAGGCATTTAATCTCTCAATGGCAACATCCAGGAAAAAGAAAGTTTATTCTGTGGAGGATAAGTTGGATGCTTCTAAAGAGATGTAAATCTGGTGAAATGCAAAGTAAAGTTGCAAAGGAGTTAGATGTGTCTGAATGAACTTTGCATGGTTGGAAAAAAGATGAGTAAAAATTAATAACATGCTGACTGGTTTAGATACAGATGCTGGACTAAAATGCATAAAAGCTAGATTAGCAAGGGACACAGACAAGGATGTAGATGCTGGACTAAAACGCAAAAAAAGCTTGTTTAATAGCCATGGCAGCCATCTTGAAAATCTTGTTATCACTATTACTCCTACATGGATGGTCATATCAACATGGGGTTTTCACTAAAAGACTTCTTATCATGTCTAGTTTCTCCTAAATGGAAATGGTGCCAATCTGAAATCCAATATGACCACCACAGCAGCCATCTTGAAAATCTTATTGCTTCTACTCCTGAATGGATGGTCATATCAACATGGAGTTTTCACTGAAAGACTTCTTATGATGTCTAGTTTGTCCTAAGTGAAAATGGTGCTGATCTGGGGTCCAATATGGCCATTATGGCAGCCATCTTAAAAATCTTGTTATTGCTACTCCTCCTACATGGATGGTCATATAAACATGGGGTGTTCACTAAAAGACTTCTTATGGTTTCTGCTTGGTCATAGATGAAAATAGTGCCAATCTGACATCCATTATGGCCTCCATGGCAGCCATCTTGAAAATCTTGTTATTGCTACTACTTCTGAATGGATGGTCATATCAACATGGAGTTTTCACTGAAAGACTTCTTATGATGTCTAGTTAGTCCTAAATGAAAATGGTGCCAATCTGAAGTCCAATATTGCCACCATGGCAGCCATTTTGAAAATCTTATTGCAACTCCTCTTGAACAGAAAGTTATATTGATGCGGGGTTTTTACTAAAAGACTTCATATGATGTCCAGTGGGTCTTAAATGAACATGGTGCCGATCTGACATCCAATATGGTCGCCACACAGCAGTCATCTTGAAAATCTTGTTATTGCTACTTCTCCAGAATAGAAAGTCGTATTGACATGGCCTTTTCACCAAAAGACATTGTATGATGTCTGGTTGGTCCTAAATGAAAATGGCACTGATCTGGGGTCTATTATGGTTGCCACAGTGGTCAGCTTGAAACTCTTGTTATCACTACTTCTGAATGAATGTTTATGTCATCATGGAGTTTTCATTAAAAGACTTATAATGTTTTGTTGATCTTCAGATGATACTGATCTGATGTCCAATATGTGGCCATCTTAAAAATCTTGTTTTAGCTACTCCTCTTAAAGTGAAAGCCATTTTGACATGGGGTTTTTATCAGAAGAGTTCTTGTGGTGTCTGCTTGGTCCTAAATGAAAATGACTAACCCTGAATATGGCCACCATGGTGGCCATCTTGAAAATATTGTTATCTCTACCACCAAATGGATGGCTATATCAATGTGAGGTTTTTACCAATAGACTTCTTATGATACCTAGTTGGTCCTAAATGAAAAGGGTGCCAGTTGTTCATTCAATATGGCTGCCATGATGGCTGTTGTGAAAATCTTGTTACTACACCTGAATGGATGATCATTATGACATGGGGTTTTGACCAAAAGACTTCTGATGATGTCTACTTTTTCCTAAATGAAACTGGTGCTAATCTGACATCTGTTATGTCAACCACAGCAGCTATTTTGAGAATCTTGTTATCGCTGAAGAATATCAGAGATGGTTTCAACACTAAGCAGTTAAAACAAAGAAATGGTCTTATCTTGAATTCCTGGAAATTCTTTTCACCCAGTAGAGCATCAGTCCCTTCAAGCAGCTCTTGTCATGATTGAGGGTTGTCATCTTTGCTGTTCCCACCATGATTTCAGTGTTATCACTGTTTCCACCATGATTTCAGTGTTGTAACTATTCTCACCATGATATAAGTGTTGTCAGGCTGTTCCAGTACTGATTCAGTGTTGTTACCATTTCCACCATGATGTCATTGTTGTCATGGTTCCCACCATAATTTCAGTGGTGTCACTGTTTGAACCATGGTGTCAGTGTTCTCAATGTTGCCACAATGATATCCATGTTGCAATTGTTCCCACCATGTTATGATTGTTGTTAGGCTGTTCCCATCATGTCTTCTCACTGTTCCCACCATGATGTCAGTGTTGGCACTGTTTCCACCATCATGTCAGTGTTGTTGCTGTTCTCACCATAATGACAGTATTGTCACTTCCCACCATGTCAGTGTTGTAACTGTTCCAACTATGCCAGCAGTGTTGTCACTGGACTCAACATATCTGTGTTGTTACATCACTCAACACTCTTTGGGATAACAATAACAATCAGTAATGTTACATCATTCAACACACTGTAGAATAACAATAACAATCAGCAATGTCACATCATTCAGCACACTGTGGGATAACAATCAACAGTGTCACGTCATTCAACAAACTGGGATAACAATCAACAATGTCACATCATTCAGCACAATATGGGATAAAAATTCAACAGTGTCACATCATTCAACACACTGGGATAACAATCAACAATGTCACATCATTCAGCACACTGTGGGATAAGAGTCAACAATGTCACATCATTCAGCATACTGGGATAACAATCAACAGTGTCACATCATCCAACACACTGGGATAACAATCAGTAATGTCACATCATTCAATACACTGAGATAACAATCAGCAATGTCACATCATTCAACACACTGAGGGATAACATCCAACAATGTCACTTAGCAATTTAACTGAGTAAGACCATTGTATTAATGTTATGTGGTAAAATAAAATATGAAACTCATGTTCATTTGATGTGAAATTTATGAAACTTGTTGAAGGATAAAATATGCCATTCACTTCAAACAGGTCTAGGCATATAATATTCCTGATTTGCTTTTATAAAATACATGTAAAACAAAAACTTATATAAGATCCTCCATAAGATTTGTTTGTTCTTTTCTCAAAAGGTTTGTGGGATCCTGAGAAGTTTGGACTGGCAGATATCTTCAGAACCAACTTCATGACTCTCTCCAAGCTGATAGAGGTCTGTTATTTAATGTAATACAGCTAAATGTCAGGAACATTGTACATCATGATTCTCTCCAAGCTTATAGAGTTTTGTTATTGAATATTAATAATACAGCTGAATGTCAGGAACATTGTACACCATGAATCACTCCAAGCTGATAGAGGTGTGCTATCTAATGTTAATACAGCTGAATGTCAGGAACATTGTACACCATGAATCACTCCAAGCTGATAGAGGTGTGCTATCTAATGTTAATACAGCTGAATGTCAGGAACATTGTACACCATGACTCACTCCAAGCTGATAGAGGTGTGCTATCTAATGTTAATACAGCTGAATGTCAGGAACATTGTACACCATGAATCACTCCAAGCTGATAGAGGTGTGCTATCTAATGTTCATACAGTTTAATATCAGGGACATTGTACATCATGACTCTTTCCAAGCCAATAGAGATGTGTTATTTTAATATTAATACAGCTGAATGTCAGGGACATTGTACATCATGACTCTCTCCAAGCTGACAGAGGTACATTCTTGAATATTAATACAGCTGAATGTCAGGGACATTGTACATCATGACTCTTTCCAAGCCAGTAGAGGTGTGTTATTTTATTATTTTTACAGCTGAATGTCAGGGACATTGTACATCATGAATCACTCCAAGCCAGTAGAGGTGTGTTATTTTAATATTAATACAGCTGAATGTCAATGATATTGTACATCATGACTCTCTCCAGATTAATATAAAAAATATTATACTTGTACTTTATGATATGATAGTATCAAGCCCAAACTCCATATTGCAGTTAATTGTACAGCTGATTGTTAGAAACATTGTACTTGTACTTTATGATACAATAGTATCAAGCTCAAACTCCATATGATACATATTTAATGTAAGAAACATTGTACTGAGTCTTGTACTTTTCTCTATGATAGTATCAAGCCCAAACTGCATAATGGTGGAAGCTGATAGAGGTCTGTCATTTAATTGTTCAGCTGATAGAGGTCTGTCATTTAATTGTACAGCTGATAGAGGTCTGTCATTTAATTGTACAGCTTAATGACTGTGCACATTAGTAAGGTATATAGTACTTATCATGTATACTCGCTTTTAAGTAAACCTCAATGGTTTAAATATGCACCAATGGTGTTTTCTCTATGACCCTTTTATAAGTCTGTGTGAATTTTTGCCATGAAATCTGCCTGGAAAATATGTAGCTGTACTGTATCATCAGACCAGTAGAGCTAATGGGATGGTCTATTGTCCATTGGCTATCATCCGTTAGCACAAGTTTGGAATCACTATTCATCCTACACTACTTGGAGGATTGCCATGAAACTTCACATACATATTCACTCCATGGTTTAGTTGGTCCTAAATGAAAATCGTGCTGCTCAGACATTCTTACTTTTGCTTTGGTAGGTGTGGTGTAAACAACATTAAATTTTTTATTAAATTTTTTTATAGTTATCATGAGTCATGGAATATAAATTTAGGATTTCTTTTGAATGACATTGATCTGTTTTCTGTCCCAGGATGAGGAGACCCAAGTTAATGGAGTTGTGATGATCGCTGACCTGAAGGGGATGGGATGGAATCATGCCAAGAACATGTCCCCATTCTATGCTAAGAGGATTGCCAGTCTCCTGCAGGTAAATGGAAACCTTACAAATTGCAACAGCTACTGTTGAATCCTTGTACAAAAACTGACATGAGAATTGACAGTCTGCTGTAAATGGAAACCTTACAAATTGCAACAGCTACTGTTGAATCCTTGTACAAAAACTGACATGAGAATTGACAGTCTGCTGTAAATGGAAACCTTACAAATTGCAACAGCTACTGTTGAATCCTTGTACAAAAACTGACATGAGAATTGACAGTCTGCTGTAAATGGAAACCTTACAAATTGCAACAGCTACTGTTGAATCCTTGTACAAAAACTGACATGAGAATTGACAGTCTGCTGTAAATGGAAACCTTACAAATTGCAACAGCTACTGTTGAATCCTTGTAAAAAGGTATTAAGAGAATTGCCAATCTCCTGTACATAGAAACCTTACAAATTGGATCTATTGAATCTGTTATGTATGATGTTTATATAATATTATAAATATTTTAGGAAATTATAAATGTTTCTTCACTTTAATATTTGCTTAAATCTTAATGTTTATCATGAAAAACATGTTTAACTAGTGTCCTTGAATTAGGTTGTTTTGATCAATATGTTTTCTCAATTTGAAGGTCAAGGTTGATTTTGTTTACAAGTTAAATTCCATTAAGATGACACATGTTCTAGAACATTCTGTCATGTGACCAATCTTTATATATGCCATGTTTGGTGGACATTTATTCAGTTTTGACATTACCATCAGTCTTGTAAAGAGCTATTACAGTTGTGAAAATTCATTCCAAATTCTAAGAGAGGAATTATTTTAAATATTCATTGGATTATAACAGTGCTCACAAACTTTTGGATTTTGGATTTTTAATTGATGATTTTGGAATTTATGTGAACTTATTCAAAGATTTTGGAATACTTCATTTTGACATCAGCACATCAAGATTTCTAGTACATCAGGACTTTGGAGACCATTGGCACATAATAACATTCAAGGACACAGTCGTGAATTCGGAACATTCTATATTTAGGACTTGTGATTAGAACAATCATTCTTATTGGATTATTAGGATTTCAAAACACATTACTGTAAGTGACTTTTTGATTTTTCATTTTAATTATCTAGTAATAAATTGCTTGTTGATTTTTTACTTGATTTGTTGGTTTCACTTTCTTTCTGTTACATTTTTCTTAGACCATAGAGTCGTAACAGAAATTGGGGGCTCGTCGTTCCGGGATTGAATTTCTTTAAAGCATATTAGAGATATTAAAGTTATTTTTGAAATTCATATTGATTTTGTCTCGGAAATTTTTTTTTGTCTTTGGCAAAGATTTTATATAGAGAAATTTTTTTGTGTGAAACCAACAAGCATTTACAATGGCATCTAATGTTCAGAATTTCATTTCAAAACCTACCCAGGAGGGGTTAGAGTACATGAGAAAGGATGAGTTGCTCGAGCTTGCCAGAAAATACAGTCTATCTGAGGCAAAAGTATCATTGACAAAACAGGAAATAAAGATTATTTTAATTCAGTATTTAGTAGGTAAGGGAATTTTTGAAAATAGTGCTTTAAGTTTGAAGAGAAAGCCTGTATCTGGTTCTGACAGGAAATTAAGGGAATTAGAGTTAAAGAACCAGATGGATTTAGAGTTGGCAAAGCTTCAGATTCAGATAGAGAGAGAGAAAGAAGAGAGGCAGATACAGATGGAGAGAGAGAAAGAAGATAGGCGGATACAGATGGAGAGAGAGAAAGAAGAGAGGCAGATGGAGAGAGAGAAAGAAGAGAGGCAGCTACAAATGCAAAAGGAAGAGAGGCAAATACAAATGCAGATGCAAAGAGAAGAAAGGGAAATGCAATTTAAATTAAGAGAATTAGAACTGGCAAACAGAGCACACTCCACTCCTTTAAACACAAGTCCAGGTTTTGATGTTACTAGATATATTTGGTTAGTACCCCCTTTTCAGGAAAAAGAAGTAGATAAATACTTTCTTCATTTCGAGAAAATAGCTGAAAACTTGAAATGGCCCAGAGAGCATTGGACTTTGTTATTACAAAGTGTACTTATTGGCAAAGCTCGTGAAGTCTATATTTCACTGTCAGTACAACAAAGCACTGATTATGATGTGGTTAAGGAGTACATCTTGAAAGCTTATGAGTTTGTACCAGAGGCATATCGACAAAGGTTTAGGAATTGTAGAAAAGAAACTGGACAAACTCATGTCGACTTTGCAAGGGATAAAGAACAACTATTTGATAGGTGGTGCTCAGCCAAGAAAGTTGATCAAGCTTATGATAACCTCAGACAGCTCGTATTAATTGAAGAGTTCAAGAGGTGCATCCATAGTGATGTTAAAACCTATCTTGACGAGCAGAATGTGGAAACTTTGGAAAATGCTGCTCGTATGGCTGATGATTATTCCTTGACTCACAAAAGTTCATTTGGCAATAAGTCGTCCTCTCAGCAGTTTTCTGGTAAAAAAACCATTTCAATCTCATTCGAGTACTTCCAAATTTCACAACAGCACAACTGTTAGGAATCAAACATCTGATAAGACTGATCAGAAATCCTTATCTCTTCCAAAGTGCACTTATTGTAAAACGAAAGGGCACGTTATTTCTGATTGCTTCAAGTTGAAAAAAAAGCAACAGAGAAAAGACAGAGCTTTTCCAAATGCTCTTATTTCTACGAGGTCAAGGTCACGGTCTTGTATTGAAAGCAATACATTTGTTGGGTCAAACAAACCCCAGTCTGATTCTATTTTGGAGGCTTATGAACCATTCATGTCAGAAGGTTCTATATCACTTATTGGTGATTCTGCCAAACCTATCCCAATTAAAATATTAAGATACACTGGAGCTTCTCAGAGTCCTTTATTATCAGGTACTTTGCCTTTGTCTGAGGAGTCTTCTTCAAGTGAAAGTGTTCTTGTTCAGGGAGTAGAGTGCAGCTTTGTAAATGTTCCTCTCCATTGTGTAAATTTGGCATCAGACTTAGTTTCTGGACCTGTGACTGTTGGGGCAGTGACTTCTTTACCCATAGAGGGTGTTCATTTATTACTAGGCAATGACCTAGCTGGAGATAAGGTTGTGGTTAATCCACTTGTAACTGACAAGCCTTGTTTGGATCAGAAAGTTGATCCTGTCGAAACTGAAATCCCTGATTTGTACCCTGCTTGTGCAGTTACTAGAGCTATGGCAAAAAGAGCTCTTGAGAGTGATGTTGATCAGGATATTATTCCTTTAGCTGACACATGTATTGGTCAGTCTTTTGATGAGGTCACTTTTTCCTCAGGTATTGATCAATCAAATGGTATTGATCACAGTGATCCTCTTTTGGCAACTCATTCTCTTTGTTCTAATCAGGATGACAAACGACAATCCCTTGTCGTTGAACAGGAGCAAGATCCCGAGATATCTTGTTTGTTTCAGAGGGCTATTAGTGAAACTGAAGCCACACAAGTTCCAGTGTGTTACTTTGTGAAAAATGGGGTCCTTATGAGGAAATGGAGACCACCTGATGTACCCTCTGGTGACGAGTGGTCAGTGAGCTATCAAATTGTTGTTCCTAAGTCATATAGACAGGAAATTCTTAATTTAGCCCATGAAACTCCTTTGGCCGGTCATTTAGGAGTCCGTAAGACTTATCACAAGATCTTGAATCATTTTTATTGGCCGAAACTCAAAAGTGATGTTTCTAAATACTGCAGATCTTGTCACATTTGTCAGATGGTAGGAAAACCCAATCAGAAGATACCTAAGGCTCATCTGCAACCTATTCCTGCATTTGATGAACCATTTAGTAGAATAATAGTAGACTGTGTTGGTCCTTTACCTAAAACCAAGTCAGGCAACCAATACTTGTTGACCATCATGTGTAGATCTACAAGATTTCCAGAAGCAATTCCTCTGAGAAATATAAAAACTAAAACTATTGTGAAAGCTTTGGTGAAGTTTTTTACACTTGTTGGCTTTCCCAAATCTGTCCAGTCGGATCAAGGGTCAAATTTTATGTCTGGAATTTTCCAACAAGTTATGCATGAATTAGGCATCCAACAGTTTAAATCTTCTGCCTATCACCCTGAAAGTCAAGGTGCTTTGGAAAGATTTCATCAAACTTTGAAGAATATGATTCGATCCTATTGCTTTGATACAGAAAAGGATTGGGATGAGGGTGTTCATTTGTTGTTGTTTGCTGTTAGGGAATCAGTTCAAGAGTCGTTGGGTTTTAGTCCCTTTGAACTAGTTTTTGGTCATACTGTCCGTGGACCATTGAAATTATTGAAAGAAAAACTTCTTTCAAATGAAGATTCAAAGATTAATCTTCTTGATTATGTTTCTGATTTCAAATACAAGTTGTCAAAGGCTTGTGAAGTAGCAAGAACTAATCTTCACACTACCCAGTCAAAAATGAAATTAAGGTATGACAGAAATTCACAGGAAAGGAGTTTTAAACCTGGTGACAAAGTTCTGACTCTCTTTCCCATACCTCAGAATCCTCTTCAGGCTAAATTTTTTTGTCCTTATACCGTTGCAAAGAAAGTAAATGACTTAAATTATATCATTAACACTCCTGGGAGACGGAAACAGAAACAACTTTGTCATATAAATATGTTAAAGGAATATTTTGACAGAGATAGCCCAGCTAATTATTCTGTTGGTTTAGTTGTACCTGTCCCACACAGTGAAGATATCAACGATGGAGTACAATCAGACTATAGTGACTCTGGTATAACCAATCTTCGGAATTCAGAAATATTGAACAACCTAGACCAGAAACTTTCACATCTACAACAACAGGAAAGAAATGAACTAAAACAGCTATTACATGACTATGAGCACTTGTTTCCTGATGTTCCATCACGAACAAGTAAAATTTATCATGACGTTGACATTGTAGATTCTGCGCCTGTGAAACAGCATCCTTATAGGATGAATCCTCTCAAACAGAACTATCTGAAGAAAGAAATTCAGTATTTACTGGAGAATGATTTCATAGAACCAAGTAAAAGTAACTGGAGTTCACCATGTATTCTTGTTCCCAAGCCAGATAATGCATTCCGTATGTGTACTGACTATAGAAAAGTCAACAGTGTCACCAAAACTGATTCATTTCCAATCCCAAGAATGGACGATTGCATTGATAAAATTGGAAATGCGGAATATGTCACCAAGTTTGACCTTTTAAAAGGATTCTGGCAAATTCCACTGACGGAAAGGGCAAAAGAAATTTCAACATTTGTAACTCCAGATGGACTTTATCAATATAAAGTCATGCCGTTTGGAATGAAAAATTCGCCTGCAACGTTTCAACGTCTGATGAACATGATAACATTTGGTCTTGATAATTGTGACGCTTATATCGATGACGTCATTATCTACAACAACACCTGGGAAGATCATTTGGAAACCATTCGAAAATTCTTTGATCGAATCAGCGATGCGAATCTGACAATTAATTTGAGCAAAAGTGAGTTTTGCCATGCTTGTGTCACATTTTTAGGACATATTGTGGGACAAGGTCAAGTTAAACCTATAGAAGCTAAGGTCAAAGCTATCTCTGAATTTCAAGTTCCAATTTGTAAAAAGCAACTGATGCGATTTCTAGGTATGGCTGGATATTATCGGAAATTTTGTTCCAATTTTTCCAAAATTGCTGAACCTTTGACAAGTTTATTGAGTAAGAAAACCAAATTTCATTGGTCTGACAAGTGTCAGGAATCTTTTGACAAGTTAAAGGCCATGCTTAAGAATGCACCAGTTCTTTCTGCACCAAATTTTAGCCAATCATTTAAATTATCTGTTGATGCAAGTGATGTAAGGGTTGGTGGAGTATTGATTCAGGAAGACAAAAGTGGTGTGGATCACCCTGTGTGTTATTTTTCTAAAAAACTAAACAAGCACCAGAAAAATTATTCCACAATTGAGAAGGAATGTTTGGCTTTGATATTGACTTTACAGCATTTTGAAGTGTATGTCACCTCAGCTCTTTCTCCAATTATTGTGTACAGTGATCACAATCCCCTTACTTTCATCAACAAAATGAAAGATAAAAATTGGAGATTGTTGAGATGGAGTTTGATATTGCAGGAATATAACATTGACATCAAACACATCAGGGGAAAAGACAATGTGATTGCAGATGCACTCTCACGTGCCTAGAAATGTAATATTGCTTGATGTAATTAAGTCCAGTATCATAAAACATGTTCTTTTGTAATTTTGGTTATTATAGTATTAGATGTATATTCAAAAGAAAGCTTTATTATATAAATCTTTCTTTTTCTTTATGAGGGGAGGTGTTATGTATGATGTTTATATAATATTATAAATATTTTAGGAAATTATAAATGTTTCTTCACTTTAATATTTGCTTAAATCTTAATGTTTATCATGAAAAACATGTTTAACTAGTGTCCTTGAATTAGGTTGTTTTGATCAATATGTTTTCTCAATTTGAAGGTCAAGGTTGATTTTGTTTACAAGTTAAATTCCATTAAGATGACACATGTTCTAGAACATTCTGTCATGTGACCAATCTTTATATATGCCATGTTTGGTGGACATTTATTCAGTTTTGACATTACCATCAGTCTTGTAAAGAGCTATTACAGTTGTGAAAATTCATTCCAAATTCTAAGAGAGGAATTATTTTAAATATTCATTGGATTATAACAGTGCTCACAAACTTTTGGATTTTGGATTTTTAATTGATGATTTTGGAATTTATGTGAACTTATTCAAAGATTTTGGAATACTTCATTTTGACATCAGCACATCAAGATTTCTAGTACATCAGGACTTTGGAGACCATTGGCACATAATAACATTCAAGGACACAGCCGTGAATTCGGAACATTCTATATTTAGGACTTGTGATTAGAACAATCATTCTTATTGGATTATTAGGATTTCAAAACACATTACTGTAAGTGACTTTTTGATTTTTCATTTTAATTATCTAGTAATAAATTGCTTGTTGATTTTTTACTTGATTTGTTGGTTTCACTTTCTTTCTGTTACATTTTTCTTAGACCATAGAGTCGTAACAAATCCTTATAAAAAAACTGCCAAGAGAATTGCCAGTCTTCTGTAAATAGAAACTTTACAAATTGCAGCTATTGAATCCTTGTAAAAAGCTACCAAGAGAATTGCCAGTTGCCTGTAAATAGAAACGTATACATTGCAACTATTGAATTCTTGGTAACAAGCTACCAAGAGAATTGCCAATCTCCTGTAAATAGCAACCGTACAAATTACAACTACTGAATCCTTAGTAAAAAAAAATCCCAAGAGAATTGACAGTCTCCTATAAATAGATACCTTACAAATTACAACTAAAGAATACTTGGTAAAAAGTTACCAAGAGAATTGCCAATATCCTGTAAATAGAAACCTTACAAATTGCAACCATTGAATCTTTGTAAAAAGCTACCAAGAGAATTGCCAATATCCTGTAAATAGAAACCTTACAAATTACAACTACTGAATCCTTGGTAAAAAAAAATCCCAAGAGAATTGACAGTCTCCTATAAATAGATACCTTACAAATTACAACTAAAGAATACTTGGTAAAAAGTTACCAAGAGAATTGCCAATATCCTGTAAATAGAAACCTTACAAGTTGCAACCATTGAATCTTTGTAAAAAGCTACCAAGAGAATTGCCAATATCCTGTAAATAGAAACCTTACAAATTGCAACTATTGAATCTTTGTAAAAAGCTACCAAGAGAATTGCCAATATCCTGTAAATAGAAACCTTACAAATTGCAACCATTGAATCTTTGTAAAAAGCTACCAAGAGAATTGCCCGTCTCCTATAAATAGATACCTTACAAATTTCAACTATTGAATCCTTGGTAAAAAGCTAGAAAGAGAATTGCCAATCTCCTGTAAAAAGAAACCTTACAAATTTCAACTATTGAATCCTTGGTAAAAAGCTACCAAGAGAATTGCCCGTCTCCTATAAATAATACCTTACAAATTTCAACTATTGAATCCTTGGTAAAAAGCTAGAAAGAGAATTGCCAATATCCTGTAAATAGAATCCTTACAAATTACAACTACTGAATCCTTGGTAGAAAGCTACCAAGAAAATTGCCAATATCCTGCAAATAGAAGTTTTACATATTGAAACTGTTAAACAAACCTGCCCATGTTAATTGTAACCAGTAATCATACTCATCTGTAATTGATTGTTAATTGCCTAAGCAATCACAAGTCATTGTAATCATTGTTTTGATTACATGTCATTGTACCATAATCAATTATAGTCAATAAGACCCATCAAGATTACTTTCTGACTATTAGATATAATGTAATTAATTACAATCAGGCTCAATTAAACCCATCAAGATTACATGCATATAATGTAATCAATTACAGTCAGTCAAACCCATCAAGATTACTTCCTGATTATTACATATAATGTAATCAATTACAGTCAGTCAATCAGAACCATCAGGATTACTTCCTGATTATTACATTAATGTAATCAATTACAGTCAATCAGACCCATTAAGATTACTTCCTGATTACAACATTATTACACTTTAAACATAACCTTACAACTTGAACTGATTTTACATTCAAAAGTAATGAAAACAGCATGCAGATAAATATTCAGGTCTTGTTATTTTGTACAAAATGTTTAGTAATTGTATTGTATAGCTGGCCTCATTTGCCTGGTTTTGACTCACCTGGCCATATGATCAAATGAAACTTATGGTATGCTCCTTTATCCTTCATATGTCATCCATTCACAGTTATTATTTAGAACTTCTGCTAAAAAAATGCTTAACTAATTTAAATATGCTTTTACAGGGGGCAGTACAGCATTAGTGCCTTTCAGATTTGTTCAGTGGATGCTGATTCATCATCCAATATGGCTGCCATTAATAAAAATAGATAAATCTTCAAGAAACTTTGCAAAAACTGTTGAGCACAATTTGACCAATTTGACAAATCATCCTGGCATGAAGGTCTTTCAGATATGTTCAAATCATGCCTACCCACCATCAGATATGGCCACTGTAACTAAAAATAGAGCAAACTTTTAAACAACTTCTTCTCAAAAACCATTCAACAGAATTTGACCAAATTTGGTAGAAAGCATTCTGACAAAGATGGCTTTCAAGTTTATACACATGTGGCCAGTTAGAACTATTGGTTGTGATATGATACATATATGTTTGTTCTGAGTAAATAATGGATTTATTTCATTGTGTAGGTGAAAATACTTGAGTTTTTCACCTATAATATGAAATTTATCCATTATTCACTCAGAACAAGCAAATGTTCTTTTCATTTTATGCTGTAACATGTTGACTATCTAAAGTATATAAGAATATATTAAATAGCAGATTTAGGTAGCAGATGTCTTACAGTAATGTCAGCTGTTTACTGTTTATTTTCTACATGTTTCAAGGATAGCAGTGATTATGAAAAAGAAAACAACAAAACTGGTTTATTGATGTGTTATTCTTTCTTTATTAGCATGCAATAAAATATCAAGCAAGTTTAACAAAGGTTAAATTGATGAAATGCCATTTTATATTAGCATGCAGTAAATTGTCAAATAAGTCCAAGCAAGGTTAACTTGATGAAATGTCATTTTTTATTGGCATGCAATAAAATATTAAATAAGTTCAACCAAGGTTAACTTGATGAAATGCCATTTTTTATTAGCATGCAATAAAATATCAAATAAGTTCAACCAAGGTTAACTTGATGAAATGCCATTTTTTATTAGAATGGAATAAAATATCAAATAAGTTCAACCAAGGTTAAATTGATGAAATGGCATTTTTATTACCATGCAATAAAATATAAAATAATTTCAACCAAGGTTACATTGATGAAATGCCATTTTTAAACATTCTTATTGGTGAGAATTTCATGGAGCAGAATTTAGCAAAAGAAACAAAATATGTAAACAGGTAAGAAACTTTAGAACATGCATACAATGTCTAGTGAAGATTTTACACGTATTTTACACACTGTTGGTGTCTCTGGAAATAAATCATATACATTTCCTCTGGAGTGAAGTCGTTCCTGTAGCTGGAAAGACAAAAGTATAATTGATAATTTGCTGCAGTGACTTATACAGTTTCTTTCTCTTGGAAAATCCACTAATTCATGGAGTATCTTAAAATAAATATTAATATTTCTTTGCTGTAACCTCTGAAATGACCAACATGGTCCTGTTAAATGTATCATAGTAATGCACAGCTTAATTGATGTTGGAATAAAAGAATGTTTGAATGGGAGTATCAGTGCGTATTTTGTCTTCATAATGTAATATACTAATGTTTGAATGGGAGTATCAGTGCATATTTTGTCTTCATAATGTAATATACTAATGTTTGAATGGGAGCATCAATGCATATTTTGTCTTCATAATGTAATATACTAATGTTTAAATGGGAGTATCAATGCATATTTTGTCTTCATAATGTAATATACTAATGTTTGAATGGGAGTATCAATGCATATTTTTCTTTATTATGTAATATACTAATGTTTGAATGGGAGTATCAATGCATGTTTTTCTTCATAATGTAATATACTAATGTTTGAATGGGAGTATCAATGCATATTTTTCTTTATTATTTAATATACTAATGTTTGAATGGGAGTATCAATGCATGTTTTTCTTCATTATGTAATATACTAATGTTTGAATGGGAGTATCAATGCATGTTTTTCTTTATTATGTAATATACTAATGTTTGAATGGGAGTATCAATGCATGTTTTTCTTCATTATGTAATATACTAATGTTTGAATGGGAGTATCAATGCATGTTTTTCTTCATTATGTAATATACTAATGTTTGAATGGGAGTATCAATGCATATTTTGTCTTCATAATGTAATATACTAATGATTAATTGGGAGTATCAATGCATGTTTTTCTTCATTATGTAATATACTAATGTTTGAATGGGAGTATCAATGCATGTTTTTCTTCATTATGTAATATACTAACGTTTGAATGGGAGCATCAATGCATGTTTTTCTTTATTATGTAATATACTAATGTTTGAATGGGAGTATCAATGCATGTTTTTCTTTATTATGTAATATACTAATGTTTGAATGGGAGTATCAATGCATGTTTTTCTTCATAATGTAATATACTAATGTTTGAATGGGAGTATCAATGCATGTTTTTCTTCATAATGTAATATACTAATGTTTGAATGGGAGTATCAATGCATGTTTTTCTTCATAATGTAATATACTAATGTTAGAATGGGAGTATCAGTGCATGTTTTTCTTCATAATGTAATATACTAATGTTTGAATGGGAGTATCAATGCATGTTTTTCTTCATAATGTAATATACTTGTGGTTATGAAGACATATTATGGATGTTACTCGTTTACTCTAATATGAATTTAGAACTCATAAATTTGTGTTAATTTTTTGTTTAATGTAAAGAAATATACAAGTAGTCAAAATGTAATTGATTATTTTTTAATGTAATTAATGTAAGTTAATCATTTGCTCCCTAATTGTAATTGTAGGGAGCCATGGTAGCTCAGTTGCTTGGGCATTAGTCTTGTAATCCAAGGGTTGCAGGTTTGATACCTGTCCAGGCCAGCCCAGGCTGGCTTCCACAGTGTGTCCTTGGGAACAGAACTTAACTCCCATTTCCTAGGCATGATATAGCCAATAATGAGTTGAAAGTGCTGTTAAAACCAACCAAAAATAAAATACAATTATTTTGAAAGTAATTGACTCCAGGTCTTATGTTGAATCCTTGTAAACCAGCTACAGTTTCAGACTCTATATCAGTTAGAGCAAAACCAATAAATTCAACCACTGGAAGAAAGGTATATTAAATACATTATTGATATAGTTTTCAGGTTTGAAGATTGAAGAGAACAGCCAGCTTAAAACAAAGATGTATTACTAAGGATTTTGCATTAACTTGTCATATATGTATTTGACAGTATACAGCAAAGAGATTTAAGAGGTTTATTACTAATGGATAGATTTATTTTCTCCATGCTATTATGCTGATAAGGTGTTGCACCTAGGATACCAAGGGGAGGGAACACTGTATTATGCTGATAGAGTGTTGCATCTAGGAACCTAAGGGGAGGGGACACTGAGTATTATGTCGATACAGTGTTGCACATAGGATCCCAAAGGCAGGGGACACTATAATGCTGATGCAGTGTTGCACCTAGGGTCCCAAGGGCAGGGGACACTGTGTCATGCTGATACAGTGCTGCAACTAGGATCCCAAGGGCAGGGGACACTCTGTATTATGCTGATATAGTTGTGCACCTACCACCCAAAGGGGAGGGGACATTGTGTATTATGCTGATATTTGGGGCTGTAAAGAGATACAGATAGGATTGGATTATTTCATTTCCAGTTTTGTCTAGTCTGCAATTCATGAATTTAAAGGTCAAATGATCAAGCTGAAAATCACAGTAATCCCTTGGTTATAATTTATATATGACTTCACATCTTATATTTATGCATGGTTTATCATCATGCTTTACAAGTCAATTGATATATATATATATATCAGTAATTCTGTATATTTCAGGACTGCTTCCCAATGAGATTTAAGGGTGTCCATTATGTACATGAACCAAAGATCTTTGACTATATCTTTGCCCTCATCAAGCCTTTCATGAAGGAGAAGATACTGAGTCGGGTGAGTAAACACAAGATTGGCTGGAAAGGGGACATACTGTATGGGACAATTTTGGTCCAGATAATAGGTGACTTTTTTTAACATGCAGATAAGTTTGATTTAATTTTGTTGCAAGAAAACAAAATCTTTTTAAAAGCAAAATTTTTGGAAAATCTATATTCAATTTGGGTTAAAATTAACCTCAAAAGTATGTCAGTTTGGGACTTTTTGAAAAAATGTGGTTTATATAACAAAATTTGACTCTGATTGAGGGATTTTGTATTTTTTTTTACTTTGTCTTTTAATTTTTTTATGTTTTAAATAATTTGGACATCTTTACTTGTTATATTTTGTCTTGTAGGTCTTGATGTTTATTTGGAAGGTTTTATCTTCCTGAAGGTTTTTGAAATTTTAAATGCCTGTCATTAGAGTGTAATATGTTAAAATGTTTTCTGTCAGTCTGATACCAGTTTTGTTTCTGCACAATAACTCAAGCTGTCCACCATCAGAGTTCTCCTGGATGATGAAATCCACATAAAAACATGCATACTTTTAATTCTGGATGCATGAAAAGTTTAGTAGCCAAGTCCACGGTATGCAATTATTATTTTTGGGGTGGGGGGGAGGGGGCAAAAACTTATGTTTTTATTTGATCCATTTCTGCAAAGTGAACACCAATAATGTAGTGTCTGGGCAATTAAACAGAGTTCAAGTAATTGTAAAGGGATTAGGTAAAGTCACATAGGCCACATTTTGGCAGATAAGGAGCTAAAGACACCTATTAATCGATTGTCAGTGCTTAATTATTGTTTTCATCAAAAGACTAATTACACTGCTCTACAATTTTTCAGAAGTCGTCTGCTTCAGAGATAAAATGTGCGATTTATTAGGGATTTTGATGTGGTGAATTCAAATATGACAATAAAAACAACTGATTGGATACTGTTTCCAAGATAGTTAAGTTTTTACATTTTACGTCTATGTATATTGTGTACATAGTAGACTTTTAATCATAAATTGTAAACCTAGGTCTTTTACATGATAATATTTCACCTGTCCTGTGTATGTAACACTTTAAAAAACAGCAAAAGGGTTATGTAAATAAAAAATATATTGAAACAAAAGTCAAAAAACTATTATGTATATATAAGTACATAGTTTAGTCCTTATTCAGTGTCTACTCAGCACTTCTTGGCTTGTCTCTTGTATTCATTAAATGGAGCATCTCTTGTCACTGTCCAGCAATAGTCTGCAAGCATTGATGGGCTCCATTTGCCCTGATAGCGTTTCTCTATTGTTGCAATGTTCTGGTGAAATCGCTCGCCATGTTCGCCGCTCACTGCGCTGCAGTTCGGTGGAAAAAAAATCTAGATGAGAGTGCAAAAAATGTATCTTTAGTGACATGTTGCAACCAAGGCTTTTGTATGTCTTAAGGAGGTTTTCCACCAACTCCCTGTAGTTGTCTGCCTTGTTGTTTCCGAGAAAATTTGTTGCCATTAACTGGAAGGCTTTCCATGCCATCTTTTCCTTGCCACGCAGTGCACAGTGAAATGCATCATCTCGAAGTTCACGAATCTGAGGACCAACGAAGACACCTTCCTTTATCTTAGCTTCTCTTAACCTTGGACATTTTCTATAGAGGTACTTGAAAGCTGCTTGTGTTTTGTCCATGGCCTTGACAAAGTTCTTCATCAGACCTAGCTTGATGTGCAAGGGTGGTAACAAAATCTTCCTTGATTCAACAAGTGGTGGATGCTGAACACTTTTCATCCCAGGCTCCAATGACTGTCAGAGTGGCCAATCTCTCTTGCTGTAGTGGGAATCTCTCGCACGACTATCCCATTCGCAGAGAAAACAGCAGTACTTCGTGTATCCAGTCTGCAGACCAAGCAAGAGAGCAAGAACCTTGAAATCGCCACAAAGCTGGCACTGATGTTGGTTATAGTTTATGCACCTCAAAAGTTGTTTCATGTTTTCATAGGTTTCCTTCATATGGACTGCATGACCAACTGGAATTTATGGCAAAACACTGCCATTATGCAGCACAACAGCTTTAAGACTCATCTTCGATGAATCAATAAACAGTCTCTACTCATCTTGATCATGAACGATATTGAGGGCTGCCATCACACCATCGATGTAGTTGCAGGCTACAAGATCACCTTCCACTTTTTCTTCTTTGACACACCTTTCCCAACTGGAGGTACCATGCAGAAGTAACAATTGCTGATATGATCTGTTGGCTTTGTCCAAATCATTGACACTGCAAAAGGCATAAATTTCCTTTTCCTGTTCAACCACTGCAAAGATTTGTTGCACAAGTGTTGCAGCATATGTGTGGGGCTCACCTCTTGTCCTGATCTCCAATTTTGCAGCCAAAATAAAGGTGATAGGCTTTCTTAACCATAATGGTTATATGCGCTTTTGTCATGCAAAGTCACTTCACCACAAACATAGCAGAAGTTATCTGCATTGTTCACACAAGTATGAGGCATCTCTGCTCACTTTGGCTAAACAGAAATGTGTCCCTTTGCAAAATCAAACACTGACAAATAAGAGAGCATGACACTGTGTGATTTGTAGAGCTGATATAGGGCAATTTCTTCAGCAGAGTGATGTAAGCTTAGTTATGATTTCATCATCCATGACTTGTAGGAATAATATGCAATTCATATCATGTATGATGCAATACCAGCTTCATATTGCATCATTCATTGTTTTGCCTAAAAAGCAAGTACTTTCCAAACCAAGTCATAGATTTATTCATAGATCCAGTCAAAGATGTATTTTAGTCATTTCTGGTTTAAATTGAGATCCCTTCCCTTTATAATTCACTTATTGTCCACCATTCCCAGTTTGAGGATTGTATATACTGACCCAGTATCATATCTTTAAAACTAGAGCCAATCAACAATTTTAAGCATCATTTTCGTTCTCAGTGACCCAGAATTAGTAAAGTTTGACAACATTTATTGCGGAAACATTTTGGATGTAGACCAGTGTTACATGTGCTGTGACACATCGTTTTAATAAGCACCACTCAGCACACTTTAAATCCATCATATTTTAAATCCTTCTGCAATGTTTTGAATACTTGCATTTTACCATATACCGTATTTAGAAAAATAGTGCCAGGATTTTGGGAATTATTTTGTGTGTCATGGGAAACCAAGTTCCCATGTTAATCATAGATCATCATAAAATTAGCTGTTTTTTAGTGTCATGTACTTTTCGTTTTTAGAGCAACTTTAAATAATTTCTTTGGTGCAAAGCACAAGGCTGCAGATAAAGTCTGTTCTAGCTGAGGTGTTGCTGGTTTCACCTATAACATCAGTGGCTTGTGAGTGAGATTTCTCATTGCATAATAATATCAAGACAAGGGCCATGGATGTTTAAAACAGGAAGCTGTAACATACTTAATGATGGCAGAAGGTCCAGAACTTTAGGATTTTGATCCTAAACCTGCTCTGTAGCTATTTTTTGCTCTACTGGTCATAGAGCAGGAGAGTGTTTGGGATGATCTTTTGTCCGTCATACATCTATCTGTTAGCACAAGTTTGTTATCGCTGCTCTTCCTAAGCTAATTGGAGGATTGCCATGACACTTTACACACATATTCATCCCATGGTCTAGTTGGTCCCAAATGAAAAATGGTGCTGCTCAGACATCCAATATGGCCACCACAGCAGCTATGTTGAAAATCTTGTTCATGCTACTCCTCCTGAATATGAACATGAGGTTTTCACTAAAAGACTTCCTATGGTGTCTAGTTGGTCCTAAATGAAACAAGTGCCAATCAGATGTCCAGTATGGTTGCCACAGCAGCCATCTTGAAAATCTTGTTATTGCTACTCCTCCTTTACAGAAAGTCCTATCGACATGGGATTTTCACCAGAAGACTTTTTATGATTTCTAGTTGATCCTAAATGAAAATGGTTCCAATATGACATCTAATATGGCTGCTACAGCAGCCATCTTGAAAATATTGTTATCACTACTCCGGAAAGGATGGCATATTAACATGGGGTTTTCACTAAAAAACTTGAAATGGTGCCATAAACACCAGAGTGTCATCTTGAAAGTGTTGTTATCACCATTTCCTCAGAACAATATGTTATATTGACATTGGGTTTTCACCAGAAGACTTTTTAATTATCTGCTTGGTCTTAAATTAAAATGGTGCCACTTGCACATCCAATAAGACCACCATAGCGGTCATCTTGTTATAGCAAGTTTTCATGAATGGTTGGTTGTATTAACATGGGGTTTTTACTGAAAGACTTATGATGTCTAGTTGGTCCTAAATGAAAATGGTGCCGCTCAGCCATCCAGTATGGCTGCCACAGTGGCCATGTTGAAAATTTTGGTATCATTGCCTCTTCTGAATTAATGGTCATATCAACATGAGGTTTTCACTGCAAGACTTCTTACGTTGTCTCGTTAGTCGTAAATGAAAAATGGTGCCAATCTGAGCACCAATATGGTCACAATAATGGCTGTCTTGAAAATCCTGTCTACTTGTCCTAAATGGCTGGTTATGCTGACATATTGCTTTCACCAAAAGACTTCTTATGATGTCTAGTTAGTCCTAAATGGAAATGGTGCCAATTTGACATCAAATATGGCTACCACAGTGGCCATCTTGAAACTCTTATCATTACTCATCCAAGCAGAAAGTCATATCAGCATGGGATTTTTACCAGAAATTTTAAGAAGTCTTATTGGTCCTAAATTAAAATTGATGTTGATCTGATGTCCAATATCCATCTTGAAAATCTTGTTAACACTACTACTTTTAAATGGAAAATAATTTTGATGTGGGTTTCCATCAGAAGAGTTCTTGCAGTGTCTAGTTGGTCCTAAATGAAAATGATGCCAAACTGACCCTCAGTGTGGTCAGCATGGTGGTCGTCTTGAAACTATTGTTATCTCTATTCCTCCCAAATGGATGGCCATATCAACATGGGGTTTTCACCAATAGACTTTTTATGATACCTAGTTGGTCCCAAATGAAAATGGTGCCAATTATACATCCAGTATGGCTACCATGATGACAGTCTTGACAATCTTGTTGTCAATACTCCTCCTGATTGGATGTTGATATTGACATGGGATTTTTACCACAAGACTTCTAATGATGTCTACTTGTTCCTAATTGAAAATGGTGCTAATCTGACATCCAGTATGTCCACCACAGCAGCTAATTTGAAAATCTTGTTATCACTGAAGAATATCAGAGATACTTTCAACACTGAGCAGGTAAAAGGAAGAAATGGTCTTATCTTGAATTCCTCGAAATTCTTTTCAGTGAGTAGAGTGTCAGCCCCTGCAAAGGATTCTTGTTTAAAGCTTGTTTCCATCTACAGTTATCAAACATTGTGGATGGCTTGCACTTGCGGTAAGAAAATAGCCTAGAAATTGTGAGATCAAAAAGGTCAAAGTCAGTGTCACTGACTGAAAGAGGAAAAATGGATTTTGCACAGCAACTCAGGTTCTCTACCATCTGCAGTTTACCCAACATTGTGGATGGCTTGCACAAGGGGTAATAAAAATTCCTATCGATTTCAAGCCAAAATGTGAAAGCTCATGGTCTCTACTAGAAGAAGAAAAATAGTTTCTGCACAAGAACTCAAGCTCTCCACCATCTGCAGTTACCAAATTTTATTGATGGCTTGCACTTATGGTAAGGAAAAGTCATATTGAGTTTGTGGTCAAAAGGCCAAAGGTCAAGGTCAATGTTACTGAAATAATAAGAATGGCTCCTTCAAAATAACATTAGTTCTACATCACATATCTGGACCAAATTTTATGCACTGCATGCATTTGAGGTAAGGATGAGTCCTATCAATTTGTGGTTACATTTTTCAAGGTCAAGATCAATGTGACTGAAAGAAGAAAAATAGTTCCTGCACAACAGTTTCATTTCTTGAGCAAGTACTTTCAACAAAGTTTGTGGATAACTTACATATTGGGTAAGAAAGAAGAAAGAATCCTTGTTTTCTGATCAAAATGTTCAAAGGTCAAGGTCACTGACAGAAACAAAAGGTTTTTGGATAATAACTTTATTTCTAGACCATGCACCTTGACCAAAGTTTGCAGAGAGCTTGACTTGAGGTTTCAAAGAGGCCTGTTTATTTGGGATCAAAGGTCAAGGCTGATGGGTCTCAAAGAAAAATGGGTTTTGAAGAATACTTTTGTTCTAGAGTAAGTTCTTTCACAAAACTTTGTGGATTGCCTGTAATACAAAAAACCTATAGATTCAGGGGTCTAAATTTCAGGGGCCACAGGTAGGTCAATGTTATACTCTTGTGTAAGCCAGTGTTAATTTCTTGTACAGGTAATAATAATAAGAATAATAATGAGGACTTTGTACAGCGCCTAATCTTTAGAAGTTCTAAGCGCTTTACAACATTTGATAACACCTAAAAACATATATAAAGACATGATTACAAAAACAAACACCATGAAATTAGAAAAAAACACGCTGACAATAATTAAGGTAAGGAAACATTATTAAGTCTTTAAGTCTGTTCTTGCAGTCAAAATAGGTGAGTTTTAAGAGCACTCTTGAATGAGATTGTAGTGTTAAACTCTGGCATAATCCAATGTTAAATTCTTGTGCAAATCAAGATTTTTTTGCAAGCCAGTATTAAACTCTTGTGTAGTTCATTGTTAAACTCTTGTGTAAGCTAATGTTAAACTCTAGTGTAAGTCAATGTTAAAATCTTGTGTAAACCAATGTTAAACTCTTGTGTAAGTCAATGTTAAACTCTTGTATAAGTCAATGCTAACTCTTGTGTAAGTTAATGCTAAACTCTTGTGAAGTCAATGCTAAACTCTTGTGTAAGTCAATGTTAAACTCTTGTGCGACTCAATGTTAAACTATTGTGTAAGCCAATATTAAACTCTTGTGCAACTCAGTGTTAAACTCTTGTGCAACTCAATGTTAAACTCTTGTGTAAGTCAATGCTAAACTCCTGTGTAAGCCAATGTTAAACTCTTGTGCAAGTCAATGTTAAACTCTTGTATAACTCAATGTTAAACTCTTGAATAAGTCAATATTAAACTCTTGTGTAAACCAATATTAAACTCCTGTGCATTTCAATGTTAAACTCTTGTGCTACTCAATGTTAAACTCTTGTGTAAGCCAATGTTAAACTCTTGTGTATGCCAATGTTAAACTCTTGTGCTACTCAATGTTAAACTCTTGTGTAAGCCAATGTTAAACTCTTGTGTAAGCCTATGTTAAACTCTTGTGCAACTCAATGTTAAACTCTTGTGCTACTCAATGTTACATTCTTGTGTAAGCCAATGTTAAACTCTTGTGCAACTCCATGCTAAACTCTTGTGTAAGTCAATATTAAACTCTGGTACAAGCCAGTGTCCTAGAAAATAACTCTGAGGAGATAAGACACCACAAAAACATGGTTTTTTTTCAGAGGTAATAAAAATCTTTGTCAAAGGTAGATTAATGTAGTTTAAAACAAATAAAAATTAGTTTTATCCAAATCAACAAACTGATGCATTGTGAATTCTGTGATAGTCTACACCTGTATATTGACATCAGCTTTGGCTCTTTTCTGGTGAAGCTACATCTGACATATTACATTTATTTTATGGTTATTAATATAATATCATACAACTGGTGAAGCTACATCTGACATATTACATTTATTTTATAGTTATTAATATAATATCATACAGCTGTTGAAGCTGCATCTGACATATTACATATATTTTATAGTTATTAATACAATATCATACAACTTTATTCTCACCCGCCAGGACAAAAATCATGATTACTGGAACAAATATTTGTATTTTTAAAACTTTTGATTTTCAGTTGTACCTGAATTTTGAACCTTTGATTTTCAATTAAACCTAAGTTTTAACTTTTGATTTTCAATTATACCAGAAGTTTGAAACTTTGATTTAATGTCAATAATAGCTTACCTGTCACTATTATTAAGCTTTCTCCTTTCCGCATGGAAAGACCTCGTCTGTGCAAGATGCACCAACTCCCTGTTCTAGAAGTTTCTTAGAACATGTGCATTGACCCAGTCTGATCTACGTCATCAGATCGTGCTCCGCAGAGCGTCCTCATTCTTTTCTGGATGAATGTTTTGAGCCAACACGTGGAAAACTTTATGACGAAGAAAATATCTACAAGTGCAATGGTTTCAGTGCTAATAACCAGGACTTGTCATGAATATTCTCTATAATAAACGTTAACCTCTGTACATATTTATCAAATTCGCAATTTTAATGCACTACAAGCCACCTACCCCCTCATCCTCCTACGTAAAGGGCTTGGGGCATAGTGGTAGCAATAAGTATTCAGAATTTCCTTTTTAAAAAACAGTGTTGCAACATTGGGGTCCATCTTTACTGTGATTGTTATTTATTAACAAAATAACTTGGTCACAAGACGGAATCTCATAACTGTTGTCTATTAGTAGATTGCAGGGCCGGTAAATGTTTTCAATAATGTTTTCTATAACATTACCTTAACCAACAATGATGCTCTGGTGTTTATCTCCATCACGAAGTACCGAATAAACTCAGACATTCTTGTTTACAAAAAAAAAAAAAAAAAAATCAGTAGTAAGGAGAGACAATGGGCTGACTCAACCCTTATTATTGTCATTGCTGTGTTATTTTGTTAACTAAGTTTCTTTTTCAGAACTTAATTTTCAGATGTCTCAATCAGTTGGTAATTGTGGGCATAAGAAAGGCCCATGGGACACTCACCAGTATGGATGGATGCCCCATGTGCTGTCTATGGTCGGATGAGACTTGGGATCTGGCCGTAAGCCATCACACTTATCTGAAGAGGAAAGAAGTACATTTTTCCCCATCTAAATCAAATAAATCTCACTTAGAAAGAAATACTGGTGCTACCTGTGTGGTAGAAACAGATGTTTCTAAAGGGTTCAAGTGCAATCACCCAAATAAAAGAGGGAGGAGCAGTACCTTCCCTAGACAAGAGAGAGATAATGTTACTACTGGTGAGATGGTAACATATCTCTCAAGGGTTCGAGTGTGATCCCCCAAATATAAGAGGGAGGAGTGGCACCTTCCCAAGTTATGATAGAGTGTCTTCTAAGAAGCCAGCGTCTATCGTTAAGGGCTATCAACTTGCTGGGTCCAAGTGCACCCCCCCCCCTACTACGGGAGGGAGGGATAGCACCGACCCACAAGCAGACACAGTTATACCCCTGGAAGGGGTTACACTGAGCCCAAATATGGAGAATCCTTGCGTCTTCCCTTTGTGGCAGGAACAAGACCTCCATAGTATCCAAAGTCAGGCAAAAAATACATCACGCAAACCTAAAGGGTTTAGCCTTCGTTCAAATTCTTTTAGTTCTGAGAGAAGTTCTCCCAGATCTAGATTGCCCTTGACTATAAGTGACAGGTCACGGACCGGCCACATATCACCATATACAGACAGACCGTATACTGGGTATAGGTCTGCAAGACATGCCAAATCTAGGTCTAGCACTAGGGTTAGGTTCGAATACCCCTCTTTCGCTACGTGCAAATAGACAAGCTTCTGGGATAGGAAATCGGACCGATACCCCTTCCTTTCCCATGTTCCCTTTCAATCCATTTGGTATGTGGAACTTTCCCCCACAAGGGAGAGAACTACCTCTACCATGGATGTCGTCTATGTCGCCTCCTGTATGTACGAGTGATGAGATCAACGACCATCACAGGTTCTGCAGAATAGGTCATCAAGGGAAGGGAAGATTAATTCCCCTCCCACTAAGAGACGAAAGAGAGGTGAGAAGAGTTCTTGCTCTCCATACGTAACACCCATTTAGGACAATTCTATCACTCCCCATGCTGAGACACAGAATAGATATGTCCTACTTCCCGGCTGTCCCTGCTGAGGGATAATTCGGGATACATTTCTCCAGCTTCACACTGAGCTTTGGAACAGGAAGATGATGCCTTGTCATTCTTAGAAGATTCACAGGAATTTCCTGAAACTCCGGTGGATCGGGTATACCCTACCATTCAAAGTGCTCCGAACCCCTCACCACATTTGTCTCAAGTGGTTGAGGAAGTGGAGACTTGGTCATTCAACATGGCTGTAAATGAAGTATACCGCCTTCTTCCTCTTTACATGTGCCCAAAACCAAATTGTCCAAGTGACACTAAGATTCTCTCTTGTTTATAGAAACTGTCAGGAGCAGTGCCCAGACCGGACTTACTGCTACTTCCGCACTTCCCGATGGTTAGCGAAGTTGTGAAACGGCTGAGCAAAGGTCAAGAATCAGTGTGACAGAATAAAGGGTGGTCTGTCCTCTCTGCTACACTGAGGCCCTTAATTTCAGCCATGAGCTATAAGGTCCATTCACCTGCCTGGCCGTTGACCCCCCCTCCCCCCCTACACATTTGGATGCCGAAGCTTCACAAGTGGGCATTTCAGTTGGTTCTTTTGCTCACCTATCGGTTAAATCCTTGGAGGCATTAGAATCAAAGGGCAGGTCAATAGTGACTATAGCTTCTCATGCTGACCTGTTTTCAGCAGCTTCCTTCAGTTTACTGAAGGAGGAATCATTATCAACCATTGCCTTGCAACGACTGTTAGAGGCTGTGGCAAAAACTTCACGACATGCATTGCCTACAGCAATGGCGTTGTCAGCAGAGCTTCTACAACTACGTAGATATGTAGCACTGGATTCTTCTAAATTCTTGCTGGAACATAGCAAAAATCTTCTGAGGGCTGCACCCCTAGATTCAGAGACTTTATTCAGTGGTCTCATTCCTTCTATCACCTCTCAGGATTTCAGGAACATAGGCCCCTCACATCAGTAGCTGGCCCGTCGAAACTGGCCAACATTCTCACACGTCCTGATAAGGCTTTGGGTCAGCCAAAATTCATACCAAAACATGGTATGCAACCAAGACAGCAAACAACACAAACAAACAGTCCCTATGCAGCCACATGACCCTCTGTTGGTCTATGATGATGCAATTGGGACTGATTCCAAATCTAGAGAAGTCCAAACTCATTCCTTCTCAAGATTTCATGTGCATAGGAATGAATTTCCTTACCTCCCTGGGCCGCATTCGTGTTTCCCCACAGAGGATACACAAAATCATGGAACTTTTAAGGACATTACAGACCAAGACTTCGTTGTCGGCTCATCTGTATCTCTTCCTCCTGGGAACCTTGAATTCCGCATCGGACCTGGGTCCCCTAGGGAGACTTCATTTACGTCCTCTTCAGTTTCTCCTGTTGGCGGTTTGGAGACCCCACAAGGATTCCTTCTCAATGTGAATTTCTCTAGGGTCGACATTATAGTACCACCTAAAGTGGTGGTACAATCAAGATATGTTTATGAGAGGAGTTCCCTGCATGCCCCAGAACCCCACTCCTATCTGCACACTGATGCATCATATTCAGGTTGAGGGGCTCATTTAGAGCCAGAAGGAGTACTTCTCCATGGCCAGTGGTCACATGAAGACAGTCTTCTCCACATAAACAATCTAGAAATGAAAGCTGTGTTCTTTGCCCTAAAAGGCTGCCTAGAACACATCAAAGGGCATTGCATCATGATCTCCTCAAACAACACATCAATGGTTGCGTACCTCAGATGACAAGGAAGCACTCATGCTCCTTCACTCTGTGTGGAAGTCTCGAATCTTCTGCATTGGGCACAGTCAGAAGGGATTACACTCTGGGTTCATCACATACCAGGGAAGAAAAACATTCTGGCAGACAGTCTATCCAGAACAGCCAAGGTAGTCCTTACAGAATGGTCTCTTCATCAAGCGGTTGCAGAGTCTCTGTTCAGTCTGTGGGAGCAACCTCTAGTGGACTTGTTTGAGACAAAACTCAACAACAAGCTCCCATTTTATGTCTCCCCAGTCCCAGATCAGGCAGCCTGGGCAGTCGACGCCTTCAGCCTAAACTGGGATCGACTGTCAGCTTACGCATTCCCACTCTTCCGGTTGATTCCACAAATTTTACAGAAGATCAGGATGTCCACCGCATGGGTCATCCTGATTGCACCTATGTCGGCTCAAAGGTTGTGGTTCAACGACTTACTCAACCTGTTGATCGACAAACCATGAGTATTACCTCCGTGGAAAAATCTCTCACAACACAGAGGTACTCTAGTTCACACCAATCCCCAGATCCTCCACCTTCACGCTTGGCTTATCTCAAGTGATCGATCCGCCAGGCAAAGTTTTTGAGCAGAGTTGCCGACTGCATCGTACAAGCCCGACAATGCTCTACATCCAAGGTCTACAATGCCAAGTGGAAAATCTAATGTGATTGGTGTGTTAGGAAATGCGTTAATCCTTGCCAACCCTCTATCGCTGCAGTAGCAGATCTTCTTCTCTTCCTTTTCAAGGAGAGATCTTGTTCAGGCTCCACAATCAAAGGGTATAGGGCTGCTCTTTCAAACCCTCTTAAATTCTCTAAAGGTCAATCCATTGGTTCAGATCCTCACTTGTCTGATCTTATAAAGTATTTCGAGCTTCAGAGACCATTGTCTCGCTCATTGACACCAAAATGGAACCTTTCATGTGTTTTGTGGGCATTGACAAAAACACCTTATGAACCTTTGAGTGAGGCCTCTTTTGAAAATCTCACGTTTAAAAACGTTTTTCTTCTGGCTGTTTGGTCAGCCCGGAGAAGAAGCGAGCTACATGCTTTATCAATTGAAGAGGAATGTTTACACTTCAATGGAAATTATGAGTCCGTTCCCCTATTGTGTTAGCCTGGTTTTCTTGACAAAAACCAACTTCCGTCAGTATTCCCATCCCCGATTGAAATCCCCAGTCTTAGTCATATCTGTGCTGGGGATGATAGTGATAGACTTCATTTGCCCAGTTAGGGCACTTAGATTCTATTTAATATCTGCTAAAGGGAGAAGGAGGGGTAGGAAAAGACTTTTTCTCCCCTTTAGGGGTTCAGCTGATATTTCAGCATCCACTATCTCTCGATGGATTTCGCCCACCATCAAGAGAGCTTTGAAGTCAGGGCTATTGCTACTTCCTGGGCATATTTCAGCCTTTTATCTTTAGACGATATTATGAAGGCTGCGTTTTGGGGCTCACACACAACCTACTTGTCTTTTTACCTTCAGTCATTAGCAAACCAAAGCCAAGGTATCTTCTCTCTGGGTCTGATCGTTGCAGCACAATCTACAACCCAGACAACTGCTGCTTAAAACTGCAGTTGACTGTTTGGACTGGAAGGTGAGTAATTTTGTACACATTTCTACTCTTCTCGAAGTCCATCAGCCACCCTCCTTACTGACAAATTCAACTTAATAATAGTGACAGGTAGGTTATTACTGACATTAAAATGTAGTTTTTGGGGGGAGTAAAACTAATTTTAATTATGTAATACTTACCTGTCACTATTGGATGCCCTCCTCCCACCCCGTGCTGATGTCCTTCATTAGTCTCACGTCCTGAAAAGAATGAGGACGCTCTGTGGGGCATACGAGCGGATGACATAGATCTGACTGGGTCGATGCATATGTTCTAAGAAACTTCTAGAACAGGGAGTTATTGCATCTAGCATGGACGATGTCTTTCCATGCGGAAAAGAGAAAGTTTAATAATAGTGACAGGTAAGTAGTACATAATTAAAATTAGTTTTACTCCCCCAAAAAACTACATTTTTCTGTTATACAAGTTTGAACTTTTGCAGGAAAAATAAAATTATTCTTCCCAGAATGTCTTGAATTAAACATTCTACAAGTTTGTAATTTTTACATTTTTTTAAAAAAATATTATTGATACCTGATACCTAAATACTATCTTTACTCATTCCAGAATACAAGATTTACTGATATATCAATACTAACTTTATTCATACTTGAATACAAGCTTTACTCATACCATAATACTGTCTTTACTAGGGGTGAAACAATACACCTGTGCCACGTGTCGATACAATTCATGATACACAGCCTACGATACGATATATTATCAATACACATGTCAACTTGATGGTCTTTTCATCTTCAGAAGGTCTGTCAGTAGTAGGGTTGTGCTGTTTTATATGTGTTGACATATTGGTTGTATTTCTAGTATTTCTAGTATGCAGATTACAGACAGACATAGATTTAGCATCTGTTCATATGCCATTTTCATCCTTGACAAGATAAAAAAAAGTACATCCAAACAGACTACATATTAGTTGTTAGTGATTTTAATTTAATCATTTAGGCCATTTGAGTCTACTCCATTTGATCGGATCCAGGACTCATCTTGGTAAGCACACCCTTTTTTTTGCACTGCATGAATGCTTCTAAAACATCTTATTATCAATTTCATGTCTTCAGTTAAATTTGAAAGACATGACGGTGTTAACAGAGAAGAAATAGTGCAATTTCTACCTGCAAGGAAAATCTTATCTAGAGCAAGTCCAGGTATGGGAGTGGAGATAACTAACAACCAAAATCTATCACGTTGCAGGCACTCGTTTCTGTTAGTGAAAAGGAAAACTATTGACAATGCCCACTCCCCTTCTATACAAATTTAACAAATTAACACAAGGTGACAAACCTGCACGGTTTGGAATCTGCTTCCTTGCTGATTTTGTGCTAATTTTATTTATTCTGTTAGCACATTTAGTCACTGATTACCTATATCAACATAAAAGGAAACATTCCAAACTTGTTCTCTATGTACGACTTTAGTAATATACAGATCATTTAATAACCATTTTGAACGAAGTTTCTTGGCTGCTTTGTATCTACCTGGATCGAGTTTGGATGCAAATACTTCTGGTGTATCAGGCAGTGAATAAGCTGCAGTCAATTCTGATTGGTGGTTATTGTTTACCCTGAACTGCAACAAACAATAACCATGAATCAGAATTTAATGTAACATATTTCAGTGAGTGACACACCAGAAGTGTAGCCTTTAAATTTGATCCATATAGACAAGATACGAATCAACAGAGTAACTTCACGTAAAAGTAGTTATTAAATGATCAGTAAAGTACTTAAATCAAATGGAGAACAGATTTGGAAAGTCTCCTTTACGTTGATATATATTATCAGGGGCTGAAATGCTGATGGGATAAAATAATTGGCATGTAATCGGCAAAAGGGGGAGGGACACATTTCAAACCATGTAACCTTGTGTTAATTCAAAAAAATTGAGTGGGTGTTTTCAACAGTTTTTTCTCTTCTTTTTTACTGACAAACATTAGTGCCTGCTGCTGTGATGGCCTTCTCTGATAAATTCTCAGTTTAAAGAATAAAAAGGCAAATGACTAATAATTATTCATGACTGCTGAAGATTAAAGTAACTTCTATAGGGTAAGTATCATTTTGTATCGATTCTTCACCTCTTGTATCGATACGTGTATCATAATGGCAAAAGTATCAATGCATCGATATATCAATGAATCGTTTCACCCCTAATCTTTACTAATACCTGAATAGTAGTTTTTTTCATACTTGAATACAATCTTTACTCATACCAGAATACTATCTTTACTCATACATGAATACAAGCTTTACTCATACAGGAATACAAGCTTTATTTATTCCAGAATACAAGATTTACTGATATATGAATACTAGCTTTATTCATACTTGAATACAAGCTTTGCTCATACCAGAATAATATCTTTACTCATACATGAATAATAGCTTTACTCCAAATACTAACTTTGCTCATACCATAATACTAACTTTACTCGTACCATAATACTAGCTTTACTCATACCATAATACTAGCTTTACTCATACATTAATACTAGCTTTACTTATACCTTAATACTGTCTTTACTCATACCTGAATACTAGCTTTACTCATACATGAATAAAACCTTTACTCATAATACTAGCTTTGCTAATACCATAATACAAGCTTTACTCATACCATAATACTAGCTTTACTCGTACCAAAATACTAGCTTTACTCATACATGGATACTAGCTTTACTCATACATGAGTACTAGCTTTACTCCTACCATACTGCTAGCTTTACTCATACATTAATACTAGCTTTATTGATACATGAATACTAGCTTTATTCATACATGAATACTAGCTTTACTCATACAATAATACTAGCTTTAGTCATTATACTAGCTTTGCTCATACCATAATACTAGCGTTACTCATACATGAATATTACCTTTACTCATACATGAATACTAGCTTTGCTTATACATGAATACTAGCTTTGCTCATACCATAATACTAGCTTTACTCATACCAAAATACTAGCTTTACTTATATATGAATACTAGCTTTGCTCATACCATAATACTAGCTTTACTCATACCAAAATACTAGCTTTACTCATACATGAATACTAGCTTTGCTCATACATTAATACTAGCTTTGCTCATAACAAAATACTAGCTTTACTCATACAATAACTAGCTTTACTCATACCATAATACTAGCTTTACTCATACCATAACTAGCTTTACTCATACCATAATACTAGCTTTACTCATACCATAATTAGCTTTACTCATACCATAATACTAGTTTTACTCATACCATAATACTAGCTTTACTCACACCATAATACTAGCTTTACTCATACCATAATACTAGCTTTGCTCATACCATAACTAGCTTTACTCATACCTGAATACTAGCTTTACTCATACATGAATACTAGCTTTACTCATACATGAATACTAGCTTTACTCATAACTGAATACTAGCTTTACTCATACATGAATACTAGCTTTACTCATAACATAATACTAACTTTACTCATACCATAACTAGCTTTAATCATACCATAATAATAGTTGTACTCATACCATAATACTAGCTTTACTCATACCTGAATATTAGCTTTATTCATACATGAATACTAGCTTACTCATACATGAATACTAGCTTTACTCATAGCTGAATACTAGCTTTACTCATAGCTGAATACACACTTTAGCCATACCAGAATGCTAACTTTACTCATACCAGAATACTAGCTTTACTGATAGCTGAATACTAGTGTTACTCATAACAGAATACTAGCTTTATTCATACCAAAATTCTAGCTGTACTCATATCTGAATACTAGCTTTACTCTTAACAGAATAGTAGCTTTCTGTGTTCATGCTGGCAGTATTTTACTTGGAAAACCATAGTAGAGCAATACAATGGCAGTTCTTAAATATGTTCAACAGACAACTCTGTAACAGTGATGACTTGATCAATAGTTTTTAATTGCAAGTTGTCTCCAATCATGCTTGAGGAGACAAATTTGTACAAAGGCAAAATGTTCGTTGGTTAAATGAACACAATTTGTTTTCACAAGTTATCTGTGTTTGCAGATAAATTTCCATGGTGACCGTGTCCAAGAGTTGGCAGATATAGTAGATCCAGAGTTCCTTCCTGAGGATTTTGGGGGTAAACAACCTCGCTTCTCCAATAAGGTAAAAGAAAACACATTGGGTATTGTAAGTAATAATCCTATGTTAGGTCAAAGGCCATGTGTGCTTAACATGTAGCATTTGTTCAGCATGATTTGTCACTAGTCCATCCACTCTACAGATTTCATGATTTGTCACTAGTCCATCTACTCAACAGATTTCATGATTTGTCACTAGTCCATCCACTCAACAGGTTTCATGATTTGTCACTAGTCCATCCACTCTACAGATTTCATGATTTTTCACTAGTCCATCCACTCTACAGATTTCATGATTTGTCACTAGTCCATCCACTCTACAGGTTTCAATTCAGATCAAATTTTGATAAGATTCAGTATGTAAACTTATATCATAAAGACACCGGATGAGTTTGATTATGAGCGACACTATGTATATTAATGAGGTGATCTTGCATCTGATTGGCTGAACTTGTGAACATTCTATAGGCTATATTTCTGATCAGATTTTGATTAGATTTGGTATGTAAGCTTATACCAACAAGTTCTCTGATGAGTTTAATTTTGAGCAACATCCATTAGGGTTCATACACTTATATGAAACCCCACAAAAGTCCTTGCATTTGGATTTTTAAAATTAAGGCTTTTGAAATCCTTGAAAATTTGCATTTTAGTTTCTAAGTCATTGAAAAATCCTGGAAAATTGGACCATTTTTATTTTAAATACGGTGTTACGGAATTATATATCATTTTTCTTTAATAATGGTATAGTTTATTAGTTTATGATCTCTGTTCTTGGTCTAACAGCTGTCGTCTTGCCGTGAGTACATATACGGTAATTTTGATCGATATTTCACTGAAGCTTTAGTCATGTCACGTGCTTTCAACGCGTGAGGTTTGAACTCTTGACCTAGATTCTATGATTCATTTCTAAAATAAATACTTTATTGACTGTTTAAAACATTGGTACTCTGGTACTTTAGAGATGTCATGCATAACCTAGTTTCTGATTGGTTCGGAGAAGTTTAGTTCTAGAAGGATTAAATGGGTTTTTATTTAGATTCTCCATAGTAAGAGACTCTATTATAGCACTTCTAGCAGCATTCTGGCATTCTTCATAGCTACACTGGATTGAGACGTCATGAGCGAATTTGATTCATTTTGTGTGTGGGATATTCTACTTTTGTAATATATATATATATATATATATATATATATCATCATACAGTGCATTTAGGATTCAGTACTGTGTCTTTAACTTTAATAATCACACAGCTCTGTGGAATTATCGGAAACATATCTAGAACTTGTGATATTCCATTCACAGGGATTATTTGAAATTTATAAAACTTGGATATACTGATTCTTAACAGATCAGTACAGCAAAGGTTTCATTCAGAATCTCATTCGCAATATTTGGATTAATTTCCGGATAAGTGAATTTTAGAACAATTTAGGACTTTTAAGGATATTCTATACTGTAAGTTATTTTTAATTCTTTCACTTTGATTGTTTGTTGAAATATTTTAATATTTTAGGAAATTAAATATTTGTATTTTAAATCATGAAAGCTTGTTTGTGTCTTTTCTTTTGTTACATTACCCCTAGTCGTAACAGAAGAAATTGGGGAGCTCGTCCTGGATTAGAAATTTCAATAATTTTGGGATCCGAATTTAAATATTTTGGGATTTAGATTTGATTAAATATTTTCGAGGTTTTAATATTTCATAGATTTTGATACTTCGGAAGATTTTCTTTTTGGGATTTGAATTTCATTCTTTGAAATTTTAGTGGTCTTTTTGATTTCCCGATTAAGAAATAAAGAGAAACGAACAGGCTTTCATAATGACATCCAAAGTAGATAGTTTCATAGCTGATCCTACCAAGGAGAAATTTGAGTCCTTAAAGAAGGATGAATTACTTCAAATTGCTAAACATTATAGTCTGATTGAAGCAAAAGCTTCCATGTTAAAACAAGATATTAGGAGTATCTTGATACACTATTTGGTACAAACAGGTATTTTTGAAGAGGTGGTTTCAAGTGTAAAGAAGAAATCTCCGTCTAGTTTAGGGAAAAAATTACAGATAGCTAAGGACATAGAGTTAGAAAAGCTCAGATTGCAATGGGAATAGATGCAGATAAAGGAAGTAAGTGAATTGCAGGAAAGGGAAAAAGAAAGCGAAATACAGAGGGAAGTTAGGGAATTGCAGGAAAGAAAAGAAGAATGGGAATTTAGATTAAGGGAATTAGAATTAACCAGCAAAGGGCACTCTCATGTCAATATGGGTTCATACTTTGATATAGCCAAACATATGAGACAGGTTCCCCCTTTTAGAGAAAAGGAGGTAGACAAATATTTTCTCAGTTTTGAGAAAATTGCAGAGAATCTGAAATGGCCGAAGGAAAGTTGGTCCTCATTATTGCAGAGTGTGTTTACTGGCAAAGCTAGTGACGTTTAAACTGCACTCTCATCTGAACAATCTGCTGATTATGAAGTGGTCAAAGAATATATCTTGAGGGCTTATGAGTTGGTACCTGAAACTCATCGTCAAAACTTTCGAGATTGTAGAAAGGAAACTAATCAGACTCATGTAGAATTTGCTTGGGAAAAAAAAAACGTTAGTTTACAAGATGGTGTACGTCTAAGAAGGTTGATAGGGATTATGATAATCTTGAGCAACTGGTATTGATTGAAGACTTCAAGAATTGTGTCAGTAATGATATTAAGGTTTACCTTAATGAGAAAGGAGTTGAGACTCTTGAAAAGGCAGCCAGCACAGCTGATGAATATTCTTCAATACACAAGGTTTCATTTGTAAATAAAACTTCCTCTCAACAAGCTTTTGTTAAAAAACCATTTCAGACTTGTTTGAGTAATTTCAAACCTCATGCTGATGTAACTGTGAGGAATCAAAATTCTGATAAGGAGTATCAGAAAACCTTATCTCTACCTATGTGTTCCTATTGTAAGATGAAAGGACATGTTATTTCTGATTACTTTAAGTTGGAAAATAGGCAGCAGAATTTTAATAGAGGAGTTCCAAATGCTCTAGTTATTAAGAAGTCAAGGTCAGGGTCATGTATCAAGGGCGATACTGGTTTGGAGACTTGCATACCTCAGTCTGATTTCGTAATGAAGATATATGAACCATTCATGTCGAAGGGTTCGGTGTCACTTGTTGGTGACTTGAATAAGACTGCTCCTATTAAGATATTAAGAGACACAGGAGCTTCTCAGAGTCTGTTGTTAGATAGTACTTTGCCGTTTTCTGAGAAGACTTCTACTAGTGAAAATGTACTAATACAGGGGGTAGAATGTGGATATGTTAATGCCCCTCTTCATTGTGTTAATTTGTCATCAGACTTAGTTTCGGGACCTGTGACCATAGGAGCTGTGGCTTCTTTACCTATAAAGGGCATTCATTTATTACTATCTAGCGAGATAGCTGACAAGCCTAGCATGGATCAACGAGTTGATCCTGTTGAAGTAGAAATCACTGGTTTATATCTGGCTAGTACATTTACTAGATCTATGGCAAAGCATGCTCTTGAGAATGATGTTGTTGAACAGGATGTATTTCCTTTAGCGGACACCTTTTTGGGTCAGGCTTTTAATGAGGTCACTTTTGCTCCTAGTATGGATCAATCAAGTATTGATCACAGTGATACTCTTTCAGCTACACAATCTCATAAAATTAATCAGGGTGATAAAAGACAAACACTAGTTGTCTTACAACAGGAGGATCCAGATATCTCCTGTTTGTTTCAGGGGGCTATGACTGAATTGAAGCTACACAAGAAGGAACTTGTTACTTCTTGAAGAATGAAGTCCTTATGAGGAAACGGAGACTGCTCGGGGTACCCGCTGGTGACAAGTGGTCAGTTAGTAATCAGTAGTTCATAGATCCTATCATCAGGAAATACTAAGTGTAGCCCATGAAATGTCGTTGTCTGGTTGTTTAGGAATAAATAAGACAAAGTTAGGCAACCAGTACTTGTTGACAAGGTGTGCATCCACAATTTTCCAAAAGCTGTTCCTTTGTGGAATATTAAAACTGAGATCATAGTGAAAGCTTTGGTCAAGTTTTTCACACTGTTTGGTCTTCTTAAGTCTATACTATATCAGACTTTAGAACGTGATTAAAACAGATCATTATAATGATTAAAACATATTGTTATGAGATAGAGTATAATTGGGATTTGTTGTGGAACAGAAAGGGAGTGGGATGAAGTGTGCAATTATTGTTGTTTGCTGCGGGGTGGGGTGGGGGGGGGGCAGTGTAGGAGTTTTCAGCCAAGTGATAGAGTATTAGCTCTGCTACCCATACCCCAAAATCCTCTTCAGATTAAGTATTTTGACCCTTATACCATTTACAAAATTAAATTATATTATTAATACCCCTGGGAGGAGGAAGCAGAAACAACTTTACCATATTAATATGTTGAAACAATATGTAGATAGAGATAGCCATATAAATTATCCAATTACTTTAGTAGTACCTGTACCACACATTCAAGATTTGAATGAAGATGAGAAATCTGATAATGATGATTTTGAAGTCACTACTCTTTGCAATTCGGAAATTCTGGATGATCTGGAAAGAAGCTTTTGCCTCTACTGCCAACTGAGATTAACGAACTGAAGCAGTTGATAACAGAAAATGAACATTTATTTCCAGACATTCCCACATGAACCAACAAAATTTTCCATGATGTCGCCTCTCAAACAAGACTATCTGAAGAAAGAGATTCAGAATTTACTGGGAAATGACTTTATTGAACCAAGTAAAAGTGACTGGAGTTCACCATGTATTTTAGTGCTGAAACCAGATAATACTTTCCGTGTGTGTACAGATTACAGAAAAGTAAATAGTGTCACCAGGACAGATTCATTTCCAATTCCTAGACAGGATTGGAAATGCCAAATACGTCACAAAATTTGACCTATTGAAGGGATTCTACCAAATTCCACTTATGGAAAGAGTAAAAGAAATTTCTGCACTCGTGACTCCAGAGGGACTTATCAATACAAAGTCATACCATTTGGGATGAAGGGTTCTTCAAGTTCTTTCCAATGTTTGATAAATATGATGACGTTTGGAATAAGAAATTACGATGCTTACATCGATGATGTCATCATTTACAACGACACGTGGCAAGATCACTTGAAAACAATTAAGCAGTTCTTCAAAAGACTCAGCGAAGTGAACTTGACCATCAATTTGAATGAAAGTGACTTTTGTCGTGCCTGTGTTACCTTTTAGGGCATGTTGTGGGACATGAACAAATAAAACCAATAGAAGCTAAGGTTACGGCTATTTCTAAGTAAAATTTAATTGCTGATGCACTTTCACATGTATAATACTACAGTTGCATTGTTGTGTATACATGATTGTATCTTGTATTAATTTTTTTTATTCAATCAATTTACATGAATGTTAGAAGTATATGCTAAAAGAAAGTTTTATTGCATAAAATGTTTCTTTTTCCAAAAGGGTGAGGATGTTACAGAATTATATATCATTTTTCTTTTAATATTGGTATAGTTTATTAGTTTATGATCTCTGTTCTTGGTCTAACAGCTGTCGTCTTGCCGTGAGTACATATACGGTAATTTTGATTGATATTTCACTGAAGCTTTAGTCATGTCATGTGTTTTCAGCGCGTGAAGTTTGAACTTTTGACTTAGATTCTATGATTCATTTCTAAAGTAAATACTTTATTAACTGTTTAAAACATTGGTACACTGGTAATTTAGAGATGTCACGCATAACCTAGTTTCTGATTGGTTCGAAGAAGTTTAGTTCTAGAAGGATTAAATGGGTTTTTATTTAGATTCTGCATAGTAAGAGACTATATTATAGCATTTCTAGCAGCATTCTGGCATTCTTCATAGCTACACTGGATTGAGACGTCATAAACAAATTTGGTTCATTTTGTGTGTTGGATATTCTTCTTTTGTAATATATATATATATATATCATCATACAGTGCATTTAGGATTCAGTGCTGTGTCTTAAACTTTAATAATCATACAGCTCCGTGGAATTATCGGAAAACTTTCTAGAACTTGTGATATTCCATTCACAGGGATTATTTGAAATTTATAAAACTTGGATATACTGATTCTTAACACATCAGTACAGCAAAGGTTTCATTCGGAATATTTGGATTAACTTCCAGATCAGTGAACTTTAGAACAATTTAGGACTTTTAAGGATATTCTATACTGTAAGTTATTTTTAATTCTTTCACTTTGATTGTTTGTTGAAATATTTTAATATTTTAGGAAATTAAATATTTGTATTTTAAATCTTGAAAGCTTGTTTGTGTCTTTTCTTTTGTTACATTACCCCTAGTCGTAACAACGGTTCCTGGAATATCATCATGATCGGTTTATCTATGATCTTGCTCTGTTGTGTTGCCAATCAACAGAGTTTAAGCTTTTTGGGTTTGTATTGCTTGTAATTCCGGATACAATTTTCACTTTTACTGTCGTAGCACCACATATCCAAATATTGCTGTACAGTATAGTATTGCAAATGGCTGCCATCTTTGTTAGTCAGATCAGCATTTTAAATCTCATCAGCAAATTTGTTTTGGATTGCTTCCATATTATATGTGAATTAATTGGTCATAAATATGCAGACAGTTGAACTACGAATGTTTTATATTATATGTGAATTAATTGGTCATAAATATGCAGACAGTTGAATGTTTTATATTATATGTGAATTAATTGGTCATAAATATGCAGACAGTTGAATGTTTTATATTATATGTGAATTAATTGGTCATAAATATGCAGACAGTTGAATGTTTTATATTATATGTGAATTAATTGGTCATAAATATGCAGACAGTTGAATGTTTTATATTATATGTGAATTAATTGGTCATAAATATGCAGACAGTTGAATGTTTTATATTATATGTGAATTAATTGGTCATAAATATGCAGACAGTTGAATGTTTTATATTATATGTGAATTAATTGGTCATAAATATGCAGACAGTTGAATGTTTTATATTATATGTGAATTAATTGGTCATAAATATGCAGACAGTTGAATGTTTTATATTATATGTGAATTAATTGGTCATAAATATGCAGACAGTTGAATGTTTTATACAGTGACTGGCTCATTCATGATCCACAGTCTAAGTATTCGGCACAGTGCTGGCTTTATCAAAAACCAAAAAGCCGGTACAGGACTGAAAATCACAAACATTTTTATTTAACCAACTGAAAAAAATGATCCTAGTGCTAGCTCTAGTAGTAGGCCTACCACATCAACATCGTCATTTGTAAGGAGTGCTGGAAAACAACATTTGATTTTATATGTTTCACATGATGATACACTCAAATCAGAAATACTGTGGATCCTGTGAAGTATGAAAAAACATATCGTTCAGATGTTGACATTGATAAAGTATTTCTGCATATGTTCCTGGATATGTTGAGTTCACATGACAATGTAAAGGCTTTTTCATTTCAAATATAATTTAGAGTTATAATAAACTTGTTATTTCTTGTGTATATTGCTTTTTGTAAAAAAAAACATCTTTGGGTTACATGGTTAGTTTGCTGATTCGGGCAACTTGATTTGAATAACCTGCTTTGCGATATTCTTTATTCCAACATATTTTGAGGTCCCAGAAATTTATTTTTTGAAGTCCTGGACAGTTTAGGAAAAGTTATTGAATTTCACTTGAGTGGAAGCATGCAAACCCTGATCCATGCATATTAATGAGGTGAACTTGCATCTGATTGGCTGAGCTTGTGAATACTCTAGGGGACATATTTCTGATCAGATTTTGTATGTGAGCTTATATCAACAAAACCTTGGATGAGATTGATTATGAGCAACATCAATGCATATTACTGAGATGATCTTGCATCTGATTGAGTTTTTGAACATTCTGTAAGTCATATTTTTGATCAGATTTGTTCAGACTTGCTATGTAAGCTTGTATCATCTAGATCTCAAATGAGGATTCAGGTTGATCAGATTTGTTCAGACTTGCTATGTAAGCTTGTATCATCCAGATCTCAAATGAGGATTCAGGTTGATCAGATTTGTTCAGACTTGCTATGTAAGCTTGTATCATCCAGATCTCAAATGAGGATTCAGGTTGATCAGATTTGTTCAGACTTGCTATGTAAGCTTGTATCATCCAGATCTCAAATGAGGATTCAGGTTGATCAGATGATGGGAATCAAAACTGCAACTTCTGATCCAGAGTCCTTAATGACTGAGTCACAACAGCCCCCATAGGTGGAGATCTCAATGGTTTCCAAGTTATGACCCAGAATCCCATGCTGACTGCCAGCACCTTAACCACTGAGTCACAACAGCCCCCATAGGTGGAGATCTCAATGGTTTCCAAGTTATGACCCAGAATCCCATGCTGACTGCCAGCACCTTAACCACTGAGTCACAACAGCCCCCATAGGTGGAGATCTCAATGGTTTCCAAGTTATGACCCAGAATCCCATGCTGACTGCCAGCACCTTAACCACTGAGTCACAACAGCCCCCATAGGTGGAGATCTCAATGGTTTCCAAGTTATGACCCAGAATCCCATGCTGACTGCCAGCACCTTAACCACTGAGTCACAACAGCCACTACGGATGGAGATCACAGTGATTTCCAAGTTATAACTCCAAGGGTGAGGCCACAAAGGGTATGGACAGACCCAAATTCCATGCAAACTGCACAGATTAACTCCCCTTGTAGTGCCAAGTAAGGTTATATACCTTATTTGCCGGCCTATAAGTCGATACTTTTTTACCTGGAAGTCTGGGCTTCGTCTTATACTCCGAATCGACTTATATATGAATTATGTCATTGAAATTGCTTTACCGTAAAAAAAAAAAATTCAAAGTACGAAAAGTATAGTGTAAAAAAATAATTATCATTTTTGGGAAGAGATAGTGTGCGAAAAAATATAGGATCCGACATGGAGAATGATTCCGAAATATTTACGTGATTGTCTGTATTAAATTCACGTGCATCAGACGTAATTGTGCTAAAACAGCATGCACTAGTAATATATGTTGTTTAAGTTTGCTTACATATGTGTGTAGTAGAATAGACAAGTTAGAAAACGGATAACCATGACATGGACATGGGTATTCCATTGCACATTTTTCTTATTGCATCTTGTGATCGAAATAAAAGAGAGAGACAGACAGACAGATAGATTTCAGCCCTTCTTCATGCTGTTTTGCTTAATGTACCTTACTGACCCCTTTTAGCTGAAGCTTTTGTCAAAGAGAGAAAACAGTAATGAAATAGTCAATGGAAATTTAAACAATGCATACCATACTCCTTCAGTTTCAAAGATATATAATTTATATTTAAATATTCACAATATTTATATTCATATAGACTCCATTTAGTTTAAATCCCAAGATGACCATTTAGCATGCTGTGTTGTTTTTTTTGTTGTTGCAAATACAATGAACTCTATATTCCCACAAAATAAAATTACCCTTTATCAGTAAGTGCATGTATGGCATTTAGGTTTGATCTTTGCTCATGAATTCAAAGCTCCGACGCTTCTGTCAGCGAGATCAAAAGATGTCACAGGTTGAGAAACTTACATGAGCAAGCACCTGGCATTACAGGTCATTACACAGTCCTGCATACATTAACATGCTTTACAGGATCGATTACAATACCCTATGGGTAGCCTCATTTCCCTATTGGTAGCCTCACTAATTTGATCACATCTACTGCAGGGGGCAACTGGAATGTCCTGCCCAAAGCTGTAGGCATATTTAATTAGAATGTAAATAACACTGCAAAGCCAGTTGGTTCTTTATGATAATGGATATAAAAACAAGAATGAACTGTTTATTCAGAGATATTAATTGATAATGGAATACAGTAATGCTCCTGTACATGACTAAGATCACAATCATCAGGTAACTCAACAATACATATTACAATCGTCCTGTAACCTCTCTCCCTCTCTCTCTCTCTCTCTCTCTCTCTCTCTCTCTCTCTCTCTCTCTCTCTCTCCAAAAGCTACAAGTAAAAACTGAACTGAATGTATACGTTCTTACACACTGACATAGCGTTGTTTCATCCTCTCTCTCTCTCACACACAGACACACATACACGCATTCACTAAAAACAACAAGTCTTAATCGAGTTCTTTTAGTTTTTATTGTACATATAATTTGATAATGAGGTTACTGTTGCTCTAAGAATACAAGTTGTACTTATTTTTTGACAACAGGAGTTCATATCATTGCGTACAATGTACCAATAAATAATACCTATAAATAATACGTGTACAGACCATCTTAATCATTTTCCCAATTAATCTGGAATAGCATAATGATACCATTGATATTCATGAAACCGGAAGTTACTAGCGAAAGTGACGAAGCCAAGGTGTTGATCTGGCTTCGTCTTATACTCCGCATCGACTTATATATGGATGAAGGATTGAAAATTGACGAAATTAGCGAATTCGACTTATACTCCACATCGACTTATAGGCCGGCAAATACGGTACTCTAAGGGTGAGGCTATGAACAGGTTTTAAGTTACAAATCAGGGCATAGAGACAGAAGTACATTGTATTGACTTCAATCCTCAGAGACAGAAGTACTTTGTATTGACCTCAATTCTCAGAGACAGAAGTACTTTGTGAATTCAGCTTTTAGATACTGTACCACCCGAGAAAATGTTAGAAAATTGTCATCTTATATTTTAGGAAATTGCCCACCATAAGGCAGAGTGTATCATGTTGTGTTGTCCATCCATCCATCTGTGCATCTGTATTTTTTTTTTTTTGTATTTTATTTCTGCACAATAACTTTAGTTCTCTACTGTCTACTATTCCCAAATGTTTTCAATATCTTGCATTTGGAGCAAGGAAGAAAACCTATTGATTTTGGCTCAAAAGGTCAGTGTCACAAGGACAGAATGAAGCAAACCTGCTGCACACAGTTAGAACTTGTATACCAGATACCTTGACCAAACTTTAGCTTGCATTGGAGATACAAAAGAATTTGGGGTCACAAGGTAAATGGTTAAGGTAACAGTGACTCTTAAGAAGATAAATTGTTTCTGCATGATATTTCAAGTTCATTGACCAAACATGGATGGCTTACATCAGGAGGTACGCATGAGTTGGGTATGTGTGTCTGATACTCAGATGGGTCGGATACTCAGATGGGTCTGATGTTCTGAGCTTGTTTGTGGAGTTTTCATTCCACATATTTGCCAAGTATATAGAGCAGGTGACTGAAGGGCAGCTTTGGCTGCTTTATCTGTCCTTGGACCAATATGATCAAACTTTAGAGGAATGTTCCTTAGCACATGCTCTATCAAAATTGTACCCAGAGTTTCCGCCTGGCAACTGTTTTGCTTCCATGGAAATTGGTTTTGTAAAACCCGTTTTTTGTGTGATCAAACTTTGGTCAGAACATTGCATCCGAATTTTCTTCATGATTTTGCAGTTATAAACTGTTCCCTTTATTTCTTTAACAGGAATGGGCTGACTGTCTTCTGTCATGTGATGCTCAGTTTGACACTGAGGCAAAATATGGACTGATTGTAAACACTCCACTACAGACAAAACAGAAAGAAGATGCAGTGGAGGGAGTTGTTGGATCTTTCCGCAAATTGGAAACATAAATGTGAGATTATTCCACAAAAGAAGATGCTTCAATGTAGCCTGCTGATTTTATTATATGCTGAAGAGGCCTGAAGCATTATTTTTTTATGTTTATACTTTTTGTACTGGGTTATAGTAATAGTTTAATATGTTATTAGTTTGTATTTTGTGTAGAAATGTTTGATCTTTTTTATTTTTGATAGTTTAATATGATGAAACTTTGATCTTGCTGTTCTTGGCAATATGTATCTTTTAAAAAGGAAAATTTGTAGCAGACCAGAAACATTTAGCAGACCAGAAATTCTCTTTATGTATGGTCCCTTGATGAAATGTATTTTAACATAATGGATTTTCTGCCATCCATACTCAGTAAATGGCTTGAATGATATGGTTAAGATCAATCGCAAGGGTTTATGCTAAATAAACAAGTACACCCCAGTAGCGAGATCACAACGTTATAACTATCAGAAATCTAAAGAATTGTTTCTTTCAATATTCCTATGTTTTACTAAGACTTGAACTAAGACCATCTTTCTATTATGGATTACAACAAGAAATCCCAGACCTATTAAAAAATTTCAAGAGATTTTTGCCCTGCAGAAGCAACCTTCAAAATCATGCAATTGATCATGGATGTCACATCTGTATAAAACCACACACTTGACAGGAAGTGTATGAAAGTGATCACCCATGACATTCACCACTTGATTTAGTTCAGTCTCACTGGTCACATGTGTCATCTAACATGCCACAAGTTTTAGTTATTGGATCTCTTAGGCAGTTTCCAAACAGTGTAGCTAAGCTATCCATTGTGTACGTACAAGTAAATACTAGTTAAGCTATCTCTTCTCTATGTAACCATAAAACTAGCTCTCAACATGTAGGATTCTGAAAGCAGAACCCTGGTATTAAGACCACCCTGGAATAAACCACTTTTCTTAAGTCCCGCTAGTGGTCCTAAATTTGGAGTTTTTTAACATCCATCACTCCAGGTCCCTCCTTTGGTTCCTTTTACCATCCTAAGAGATCAAACTTGAGTCTTAAGTCATGCTAGTGGTCTTATATGTGGGGTTTTAACATACGATACTCCATGTCCCTTGTTTAATTCTTGTTACCATCCTAACAGGTCAAACTTTAGTCATAAGAAAAGAAAGAAACTGCAATAAGTATTGGTCAGAAATTTACTCTATTAGTTGCATCTTTATCTTTTTAATTTTTTGTATGCTCCATATTTTTGGAGATCATTATTAGGGTTTCAAGATGTAATCACAGTAACTCATCACAATAAAAATGGCATTACCATATAAATGATAGTACATCTTACAAATTCTTGGGACTGTTACAATATTTAACAAAAAAGATTTTTTCATGATGATACTTTTAAATTGCATGTGAACAAAATAATAATATTTTGAATATAGTGTTCCCACTGATTGAACAAACACCAGAATTCTAATAGAACTTCTGATATACAATTTGAAGTGTCAGTATCCAGTATATGATAATCCTTAAGGCTTATCATATATTTTTTCCTTTTTTAAGTAAAAGTTTCTTACTTGGGATGACTGTCCTGTATTTGATAATTTTCTGACTGTAGTTTGAAGTTTGACCATTGCTTATATCTCACTGCGTATGATCTTATCCATTACAAACTTTTATTCCTGAAACTGATTGCCCTCTGCTTATAAAAGTGTATGAATGGGCTTTTGTCTGACATTTTAATCCAAAGATTGGAAGACTTGTGCTGTCAAATCAGAGCTCCCTCCCCAAATCCTTACTTTATCTACACTGTTGACAGATCAGAGCTCCCTCCCCAAACCCTCATTTTACCTACACTGTTAACAGATCAGAGCTACCACCCCAAACCATTTTATCTACATTGTTAACAGATCAGAGTTCCCACCCCAAACTCTCATTTTGTCTACATTGTTAACAGATCAGAGCTACCACCCCAAACTCTCATTTTGTCTACACTGTTAATAGATCAGAGCTCCCATCCCAAACCCTCATTTTACCTACACTGTAAACAGATCAGAGCTACCACACCAAACCCTCATTTTACCTACACTGTTAACAAATCAGAGCTCCCTCCCCAAACCCTCATTTTGTCTACACTGTTAACAGATGAGAACTCCCTCCCCAAACCTTCATTTTGTGTACACTTTTAACTGGATTGATGTCATTGTATACCTGGACTTGTTGAGGTAGCTGTGACCTTATTATCGAGACTTTTAACTTGATTGATGTCATTGTATACTTGGACTTGTTGAGGTAGCTGTGACCTTATTATCTAGACTGTTAACTTGATTGATGGCATCATACATTTTGTCCTCAGGTTTGTGAGGCAGCCGTGACCTGGTTATCTAACCTGTTAACTGGATTGATGTCATATACTTTGTACTTGGGTTTGTTGAAACAGCTGTGACCTGGTTATCTACACTGTAAACTGGATTGATGTCATATACTTTGTACTTGGGTTTGTTGAAACAGCTGTGACCTGGTTATCTACACTGTAAACTGGATTGATGTCATATACTTTGAAACAGCTGTGACCTGGTTATCTATACTGTAAACTGGATTAATGTCATATACTTTGTACTTGGGTTTGTTGAAACAGCTGTGACATGGTTATCTACACTGTAAACTGGATTAATATCATTATATACTTTGTGCTTGGGCTTGTTGAGGCAGCTGTGACCTGATTATCCAAAGCATCTGTTGTTTGAGGCAGATCATTACAAATATCATCATGTAATTCTTTGATCAAGATATTTTTCATATCATTCCATGAACAACATTTCCCTTGTATGAAATGTAAACCCACATTTAATTAGAGCTCTTATATTTGCACCTAGCTAAGAAGGATTGATTTTAATTATTTTTATATTCTTTTAAATATCTATAAAATCAATCTCAAAATTTTACCTTGTTTTTCATTTCCTCCATTCAACTTTTGTCACAAAAAATATAATAACTTACATATGTTCTATCATACGAGGTAAATTATTGCACTGATAGTATTGTATTGTATAGGAGTTTAAAAACAGCATGTTCCATGCAAATCTATATTGATGAATTTGACATCTGTTTGCCACATATTTGTTTTGCAAAGACATTCATTGGTTTTGTTTGTGTTAGACAATTAATGTAGATACTTGCTTATAAGTCGAGTCCAGTATCAAACAGCTGCAGATCAGAGTCTATGTTGTTTGTTCTCATGATAACTCCTTACAAACTGCATATACCCAGATCTGTTGGCTCATTATGCAATTGCAGATCTGGGTCTGTGCAGATTGCAGTTGGACTCGACTTATAAGCAAGTATATACAGTATGTCATTTCTTATGTTGCCAGTACTTGCTATATGTTGCCAGTACTTGCTATATGTTGCCAGTACTTGTTATATGTTGCAGAAAATTTTTAATGATCCCAAAAATCTTTTCTTATTTATTTTGCCTAAAACATTGTTGCTAAGGCTATTCCAGAAATAATGGTATGGGGGGGAGGGGCAGAAGGCACTTTTATATTCACCCACCAGACACAAGATATAATTAATATAACCCCCCACCTTGGATGAAATATATATTTCTTCAAGCACCACCATGCATGAAATTAATTTGCATAAATTCAACCTAGCATGAATGCATATAATAAGATTAGATAAAAGACAGGCCATAAGATGGCTTGTTTTCGTGAAATTTTAAGTATCTAGGGTGCAGTATATAGTGTTTCTTTTCTCTACCGAGACAACAAATTTGTTTGAGCCTCCATAGTCCGAGTTTTGTCTGACCCTTCTCACCCCATTTTAGATATTTGGACCTTATGTTGGGGTGTAGGGTCAGAATGCATTGCCTATCAAAAAGTTGGAATTTACCTACACCCCGTGGTGGTGGCGTAGGGTAGCCGCTTACTAGCGGGCCTAGCAAACTTTAACAACCTTACATCGAGCCATACCCGCATCAAATCGATAGTAGGAGGATTTATTTTCTCAGAAATTTGCGAGCATAGGATTCGTTATGTGTTTAATCTGCTGACAGATGAGACAAAACAACAGCATTGATGAAATTTGACCTGGTACTTGCTATTTGCATTGCTAGTCACCTGACTACCCAAATCTCAAAATCTACATGTCAATGACATCAGAGGTCCAGTAGTCACTTGATGCAAACAGAAACCTCCTTTCCAATGTTGTTGTAAAAAGAAATCAAAAATATTAAATGAAAGTCACGTAATGTTTGAAAAAAAACAAAAGTAAATGTAGTTCTCAACATATTTATACTGACAACAACTACCAGAAACCTGTCAATGATGCAGCAACCTGGAGAAATCCAGACTTGTTAAGCAGAGAGTATGTGTCGATGATATTTTTGTTGGTATCACATGGCTACAACTTTAACATGTGCTTTCTGCCAGCTGAATCTGGCTTTCTCCAGGTTACTGTGATATCGACAGGTTTCTGGCCTTTGTTCTCGGAATAAAGATGTTGAGAATTATGTGTCCTTTTGTTTTGTTTTTGCAAAGATTATGTAACTTTTATTAAATTTTTTCGAATTTTGAAAACATTGAAAATGGGTTTTTCACTGGTATCACGTGACTATTGAACCTCTGATGTGTGGTGTCATGAACAGGTTGCAAGATTTGGGTAGTCATGTGACTGGCAATGCAAATGGCAAGTACCAGGTAAAATTTCATCAATGCTGTAGTTTCGTCTCATCTGTTGTCAGATTAAACACATAACAAATGCTATACTCCCAATTTCTGAGAAAGTAAATCATCTTCCTATTGATTTGATGCAGGTATGGTTCAATGTATGGTTGTTTAAGTTTGCTTAGCCCACTAGTAAGCAGCTACCCTATGCCACCACCTACCGGTGTAGGCGAATTCCAACTTTTCGATAGACAATGCATTCTGACCCCACACCCGCTAGTAAACGGCTACCCTCCGAATTCCAACTTTTTGATAGGCAATGCATTCTGACCCCACACCTCGACATAATGTCCAAATATGTCAAATGGGGTGGGAAGGTTCAGATGAAAACTTGGAACACACAAGTTTTTTTCCAATCATATTGCTCTTTTATGCCCGTTTCTGTTCAATATCAATTATATCATATGCTAAAAATCACCACCAGGCATAAATTAAAAATCATTGTTGACCCATCATGCATGTTTTATCAATTTTACAAAAACCCACCAGGTATAATATTTTAATTGTACTGCCATCCGACCCTCCCACACATTAATTTCTGGAATAGCCCTAACTACATTGTGCAGTTTATTAATTTATTTTATGAATATATTTTTGATAGAATTTCATTATGTCATTTTAAATGATTGTTGTTAGCACATTTCAGATTAATATGAAGAGCAGTTATCTTGACTATGCTCTTGTTGTTTAAGTTATTTGAATATTGATAGATATTCAGCATTACAATTACATGTTAAAAATTATCTTTGTTGTGAAGGTATGATATGATAAACAATCCAGGTTCTCTCTCTCTCTCTTTCTATTGCTCGCTCTATATATATATATATATATATGTATATATACACACATACATACACAGCATCATTTTCACTCTGCAGAATTTAGATTGACACTGCAATAAGCTGAGATTCATTTTAAAAATTCTGTAAGTGAGGTCACTCTCTATCACACTGTCAGTCTCTCTCTATTGACACCAATCTTCACTCTCTCTCATGCTGTTAGAGTCTCTCTATATATCAATTGACACCAATACTTACTCTCTATCATGCTGTTAGAGTCTCTCTATATATCAATTGACACCAACACCAATCTTTACTCTCTATCATGCTGTTAGAGTCTCTCTTTATTTCAATTGATACCAATCCTTACTCTCTATCATGCTGTTAGAGTATCTCTTTATTTCTGTTGACACCCATGCTGTTAGAGTATCTCTTTATTTCAATTGACACCAATTCTTACTGTCTATCATGCTGTTAGAGTATCGCTTTATTTCTGTTGACACCAATCTTTACTCTCTATCATGCTGTTAGAGTCTCTCTTTATTTCAATTAACACGAATTCTTACTCTCTATCATGCTGTTAGAGTATCTCTTTATTTCTGTTGACACCAATCCTTACTCTCTATCATGCTGTTAGAGTATCTCTTTATTTCTGTTGACACCAATCTTTACTCTCTATCATGCTGTTAGAGTCTCTCTTTATTTCAATTGACACCAATTCTTACTCTCTATCATGCTGTTAGAGTATCTCTTTATTTCTGTTGACACCTATCCATACTCTCTATCACACTGTTAGAGTCTCTCTTTATTTCAATTGACACCAATCCTTACTCGTTATCATGCTGTTAGAGTCTCTCTTTATTTTAATTGACACCAATCCTTACTCTTTATCACACTGTCAGTCTCTCTCAATTGACACCAGTCTTCACTCTCTATCATGCTGTTAGAGTCTCTCTTTATATCAATTAACACCAATCCTTACTCTCTATAATGCTGTCAGAGTCTCTCTATATATCAATTGACACCAATCCTAACTCTATCATACTGTCAGTCTCTCTCAATTAACACCAATCTTCACTCTCAATCACAGTCGATCTCTCAATATAAATTAACACCAATCCTTATACAAGCATGATAGAGTACAATTGTTGTGATCTTGTACAAAGGCATAATGTCTTTCATTTTTTAAAATTTTTTTATAAAGTTCTGTATTGAATTATAAATTTATCAGTTTACAAGTTAAATTGTTATATTTTGTTTTCAGTATCTTTGTTTATTTCTTTATAATTACCTTTCTTTACACAATAGCTTTCTTAGCGGTGATAAAGTTACAAGTCGTTTCATTTTACCCTGAGTTTATTATATAAACATTTTGATTAGTTTGGTAAATAATTGTTCCACCTGAGTATTTTTGGCTTTAGTGTGCTTACTTCATAGTATAGACTGAATATTAATCTACTTCCCTTAACTCTGCTTACCATATTTTGCTTAAATAAATGCACCTCTCTACTTTGAATATAAGTAGAGGCCCACTATTGACTTAGATATATCCTAAAAAGGAATTCTGTTAAGAAAGCACACTTTGCATCATTTAATTGTCCAATCTTTTTATATAAATGAATTCAACACAAAACAAAACATGATGTTGCAGGTGCAATTTGGCTTTTGCTGTTATACTCGACACACTTGTATATTTCAGATTGAAAATGACATCTGCACTTTGTGTTTAGTTTCCAAACCTTGAGTGATGTTTTTATTTTCGTCTTGAGTGGACCATATCAACAACTGAGAACTGTAAAGTGCATGTACCAAAAAGTATACTCAGGGACAACAAGATACTTGAGCTGTGAAAGTCTTAAATAGAAGCAAACCTCAAATTTATTGCCATGCACCAGGTCCTAAATAGAAACAAACCTCTCATGTATTGTCATGCACCAGGTCTTAAATAGAAACAAACCTCTCATGTATTGTCATGCACCAGGTCTTAAATAGAAGCAAACCTCAAATTTATTGATAATATAATTATAAGACTAGTTTTGTAAAATACCAAGGAATTTCTTAGACCAGGCTGGATTGGCTGCTATGTTATTTCCTTAGCCAGGATACTTTACTCTCATTGCCAGTCAAAAAATAAAGCCACTCAGCAAAATGCTTTAAACCAGTCTTAGCCCAACCAAACCAGAAATATATTTGTACACTTCAGATGCACACCAATAATATTTATTAAGGAAAGAAGTTGCATGGGAATTTAATATTAATGAAATGTTACCTGAAAACTGACGGGAATTTACTAATAATGAAATGTAACCTGAAAACTGACGGGAATTTACTAATAATGAAATGTAACCTGAAAACTGAACAACTAATAGTGTATGTGATGCACACAAATAAATGTATCTAAATCTAAGTAGGAAAATTTCTTTACATATTTAACTATGTGCAAGATAAAGATTTTGCTTTAAGAAATTTTTCTTGTAAAAGCCATATTCAGGTATATACATTTATTTGCAGACAATTATTGCTAAAAACAAGACCTCATTTGAAATTCTAAGATATTTTGAAGCAAGTTTGATATGCTTGGTGAAATAGAGTTTGACAGTTGATAATATTGCCATACTAAGGTGCCTGAAACAAATTATTTGTCATTTATGTTATCAGATGCATTGTGCATCATATTAAATTATTTCATATATTTAATGCCATTACTTAAAAATTATTTAAATTTAAATGTTGTATTTATAGGTTTTAATAAAAAAACAAGAAAAATATGCTTTCCACCTGAAACAGTTCCAGATTTAATGACTAAGAGCAAAGAAACTCATTACCTTAAAAAGAAAGGAAAAATTATGTAGGCGATCCAGGCTGATCAGATGGTGGGATTCTAACCTACAACTGTATGGTCAGGAGTCCATTAGCCTTAACCACTTGGATAGGGACTTCATTGGTTTCCAAGTTATGACCCCAGGGGAAGGGCCCCAAGGAGGTTAGGGCAAACCCAAGAATCCATACTGACTGCGCAGATGAATGCCAGATAGGTGTATATATTTTAAGGGTGGGGCTGTGAACAGTTATAGGTCAGGGCCTAGTCAACAGGAGCAGGGAGAGATCCTGAGAAAAATGCTGGTTGTATAAATGACTTGTCCACCTTTTGCCGTGAAAGTGATCTTTTATATATGGTCTACGAAATAAATGATACCAACATTAATAGACAATGTAGGAAAACTTTTCTTTCTCATGTACAGTTTCAATATGTATGCAGATTTAGATTAAAAAGAACTAAAGTTAGGCTTCCTTAGACACTGTTGTATATACATGCAGTCATGAAACTTGATGGGTGTGTTCATTGTAGAGGGTACTACTCACCACGGGTAAAAGTTGGTCATAGTGACCTACTTTTCATGTTCAGTGATTATGTTTAAGTCTTTGCATTTAGCTCAGTTCCTTAGATTCTGTTGTATGTACAGTCCTCAAATTTGATGGGCGTATTTTTGTTAGGGATATTGATCACCTCAATGACCTACTGATAAGGTTACAGTGATCTACTTTTGTTGTTCTGTGGACAGTACAAAGTTTTTGCTTTGGATTATGCCATGGTGGAACAGGAGATATGTTGAATTTTTGCCCTATTTCCTCAGCATGATATAGCCTCAGATGTGTTGATGTTCCATTTAATGCCAAACCCAAATCCTGTCAAAGGGCAAAAGATACCTTGAGGGACGATCATAAAGTTTTTAAGATTATCCTACATGGCATGTCACATAACAATGTCAGAATAGAGACATTACCTGCATGACATGTCACATAACAATGTCAGAACAGAGACATTACCTGCATGACATGTCACATAACAATGTCAGAACAGAGACATTACCTGCATGGCAGGTCACATACAAATGTCAGAACAGAGACATTACCTGCATGGCATGTCACATAACAATGTCAGAACAGAGACATTACCTGTATGGCAGGTCACATAACAATGTCAGAACAGAGACATTACCTGCATGGTATGTCACATAACAATGTCAGAACAGAGACATTATCTGCATGGCATGTCACATAACAATGTCAGAACAGAGACAATACCTGCATGGCAGGTCACATAACAATGTAAGAACAGAGACATTACCTGCATGGCATGGCACATAACAATGTCACTTCACAGACATTACTGACAGGGCAGATTACATAACATTGTCATTTGAGAGACATTACCAACATGGCAGGTCACACAACAATGTCACTTCAGAGACATTACCAACATTGCAGGTCACATAACTGTGTCACTTAAGAGGCATTACCAACATGGCAGGTCACATAATGTCATGACAAGGATTCATATTATAACGATTTGTGTGACTAGGATTGATATTATAAAGGGTTTATGTGACTAGGATTCATTAGTTTGTGTGTAATTGATGTGAGTGCTTGACAGCAAGTGATTATTTGTTGCTGAATCATGCCAGATGAAAGAATTGTCGTTTGGATTTTGTACTGTTCTCAGGTATGACAGAGTAGACTAAAGTGTAGGCAATTTATTATTTTTTTATTATGTTTTTCTTCTTACTATTTCATTCCATTAGTTGTCTGCATCTAAGCAGTAACATGTTGAATTTCTTGATAAGCACTGACATATAAACTGTACATGACGTTTTTACCAATACTTGTATCAAGGTACATTCCACTCTAGATAAGCATTCATATATAAACTGTACATGACATCTTTGCAAATACTTGTATCAAGGTACATTTCACTCTAGTTAGGCACTGACATTTAAACTGTACATAACGTTTTTACCAATACTTGTATCAAGGTAGATTTCACTCTAGAGAAGCATTCACATATAAACTGTACATGACATCTTTACACATAATTGTATCAAGGTACATTTCACTCTAGTTAAGCATTCACATATAAACTTTACATGACATCTTTAAAAATACTTGTATCAAGGTACATTTCACTCTACTTAAGCACTGACATATAAACTGTACATGACATCTTTACAAATACTTGAATCAGGGTTCATTTCACTCCAGAGAAACATTTATATATATATATATATATATATATATATATATATATATATATATATATATATATATATATATATGTGTGTGTGGGAGAGAGACAGACAGACACAGGGAAACTTCACTAAACAATCCCCCTCTGCAGTCTGGCCAAATAATATGGTTTAATTTCAGCTGTGTTAATACTAATCAAAGCTCTATATGGTGGGAACCAGTATACTATGGCCATAAGGTTTTTGGTCCTGACAATGTCCAGTTTGTCAGAAGTTTTACTGTGCATGCTCGTGTAAATGAAATAAAGATATAGGTATACTAGTATGTTGATATCAAGGCAGGCTGTCATCTGTCATGCATCTAAAGGATATATTGGAGAAGTATATGTTTATATAAACTATTTTTATACTTTATGTATTTTCATTCTATGCACATGTATGTGCTTTAAGAAAAATAAAATGGTATACAAAATGAAGCATGTGATTTATGTTTTAACTGTAAACTGTAAGTTATATTATACACCCACCCCACCCCACCCCCAGGGGTCATTAGCTCATTAACATATTTTATCTCTGTAATATTGTTCACCATTGTAAGTGTACCATGTATTGATTCGGTATCAACACTCATTAATTGTCTTTTTGAAAGAGAATACTGTTCTTATAGGAATCAATTTACTCATATATCCACAATAACAGTCATGTTAGTGACCTGAATGCACATATGTCCATAATAACAGTAATTTTAGTGACCTGAATGCACATATGTCCATAATAACAGTAATTTTAGTGACCTGAATGCACATATGTCCACAATAACAGTCATGTTAGTGACCTGAATGCACATATGTCTATGATAACAGTAATTTTAGTGACCTTAATGCACATATGTCCATGATAACAGTAATTTTAGTGACCTGAATGTACATATGTCCACAATAACAGTCATGTTAGTGACCTGAATGCACATATGTCTATGATAACAGTAATTTTAGTGACCTGAATGCACATATGTCATTGATAACAGTAATTTTAGTGACATGAGCAAGCTGAATAAAATCATATCCTATGTGGAGATCTGACAGACACCAAAAAAACTTGTTGGTGACTTTTGAAATTCCCTGTCCACTTATTTTTAGTAACCTATTGGATGAAGCACTGCATTTCATGCTAAGGTGAGTTATCATTACTAATGATTTGTTCCAAATAATGTGTCACTTTCAGAAATTTGAAAGATGTGATTTGATTGGTGAACCACAAGGTCAACATAACATGACCTTTTATTGGAGTCCATCAGATCTCCCTGTAGGACCTTTTATTGGAGCCCATCTGATCTCCATGTGGGACTTATTAATAGAATCCCTCCGATCTCCATGTAGGACCTTTTTTTGGAGTCCATCAGATCTCCATGTAGGACTTTGGGGATCTGATTTTAATCAGATTGGTGACTTAGTACACATATGCCCATGATAACAATCATGTTGGTGACCTAAGTTTACAACTGAATGTAGGAATAATTTAGTGTATATGGAAATGATGTCATTTCAGAGTGATCTCTATTAGTCAAAGGAAAGAAAGGAAACAGTGCACAACATAATTAAGAAAAAAACTTTATGTTATTATTTTATTATTTTAAATTTGGCCATATTGTACATACTGAATTATCCCAACACATCAAACCTTTTGGTTTTTATCTCACCTAACAGTAGGCTTTTGTCATGATCCTACATCCATCATTTGTACATTCTATGTGCATCCTTTGTACCAACTTTGTACATAATTTGTATGTTTATTTGTACCTCCCTTGAACATCCAGTGTTCATCATTTGTACATACTTTGTCATCTGCCATCCATTATGAATGCTACGTCATTCATATTTTTGTTTACACTCCCACCCCATCTATGCTAGGGTGTCTTTCTTGGTTGTTTGTTATCAAACTTGGTATTCAAGATTTATCAGCATATTTCAGATGACTTCAGTTATGAACAAAATCAGTACATGTTAGTTGATCTGGCATCTGATTGGCTGCACATGTTAGTAAGTTGATCTGGCATCTGATTGGCTGTACATGTTAGTAAGTTGATCTGGCATCTGATTGACTGTACATGTTAGTAAGTTTGATCTGACATCTGAATGGCTGTACATGTTAGTAAGTTGATGCGGCATCTTATTGGCTGTACATGTTAGTAAGTTGATCCGGCATCTTATTGACTGTACATGTTAGTAAGTTGATCCGGCATCTGATTGGCTGAATTTCTTACCACCCATGAGATTTTACTTCTCAGCAAAGCTTAACATGTACGTATTGGATATTTTATATAATGAGCAACATTGGTGCATGCTATTTGGAATGGACTGAAAACTGATAGGCAAAGCTCATTAGAAACCTAATGGCTTGTACTCTATGCTTTTGATAAAACACTAGTAATGAATGCTAATTTTCTTAAGGTCTCATGTGAATTTATTAATATGAAATATTCGCTTATTAATGTGATAACCAGGTATATGCCAACTTATGACCATATTGGCAAATATAATTTATTTATTTCATTTTCTTTTATGTTTAGGTATGCAATATCAGACTCACATGGGTCTTTTGTTTACATGATGCAATTAAACATTAACTAAAATAGAACAAGAGGCCCAGGTAGGCCCGATATTGTTTACCTAGCTTACATAACATAACAGTGGACTATTTTACTAGGAAGGCTTATATAATATTACAAAAAACATAATTCGTTGTACTTCACATCTCCCAAACTTTATATCGTGTTGATTTGACCTAGTTTGCAATAGTCTGACAAAATTCTGTCCAAAGATAAAGGCATAATTCAGATGCATAGTCTCATATTTGTAATCAAAATCATTTAATATATTGATGATATAAAACCATTTACCAAGTTATATCTAAATATTCATGTCTCACACTTATTATCCAACTTGTCTGCATCATTGATGATATGAGTTCATATTCCAAATTTGATCAAAAGCGGATCAGAAATATGTTCTCTGGAGTGGTAAAGAGCTCAGGATTGAATGCAAATCTCATTATTATGTATGGATTTAATTCATATTTGAGCTCCACCAAGATCCTGATAATATAAACCTATATTGTAAGTTTGATAAAAATCTAATCAGAAACATAGTCTCTAGAACAGTAACAAGCAAATGCTGGTGGGCGGAAACCAGATGCATGGGCATAGCATAAGCTCACATGACCTTATGGCCAGGTGAGCTAAAAAAATACAATGAAATAGGATTTTCAGTAAGAATACACATTCAGTCCTATATAAATTTGCATATAAGCAAGATGGCAACAAGGTCTTTGAATTTTGTTCCACAGTTTTCAAAATTCTATCAAAATAGTTTCCTGCCACTAATTGAGACCAAGTTATTCAAAGAATATTTTGATATCAAAGACTTTCGATTAAGAACATACTGTATTAAAACAAGCAATGCTACACTTCTTCCAAATCTTGAGACAGAGATCACCAAAACATCTTAGATTCTTTGATTGGTATAATTAGTACAGTGCTTCTCATGAATTATATATTTGAAAAATGTGAATGTATCCATGTGCCATTTTGTATATAGAAAAATTGTGTTAATTCAACAGAATATCAGTAATATTTTAATTCCAACATAAAGGATGAACATATTACTGCTATTCTGTTGAAATGATAATTTCTCTCCTCTCTCTCTCTCTCTCTGTGTATATATATATATATATATATATATATATATATATATATATATATATATACAGAGAGAAAGAGAGAGAGAGAGAGAGAGAGAGAAGAAACCCAAAAATGCAAAATCATATGTTCCTTTTTGGATTATATACAAAAATTGGCAGATCTACTAGGTTTCTTTTTCTTTCATAGTTTCTGGACTCCATTTGTGGTTATTGGCTATTCCAGTCCAACCAATGCCATTGAAAGAGTAACCAGGGTATGAAAAGTATTAGCCATATGGCTTTTGTCAGCTTTTTGTCTTCAACTTAAATATGATGTTCATTATTTTTATTAGGTTTCTCCATCTCTCTGATATACTTGAGGTGACATATTCTGCATGTAATTTTCAGTTTTATTATATTAGCTGTAATATTAGGTGTGATATTAAGTGTAATATTAGGTGTAATATTAAGTGTAATATTAGGTGTAATATTAAGTGTAATATTAGGTGTAATATTAAGTGTAATATTAGCTGTAATATTAAGTGTAATATTAGCTGTAATATTAAGTGTAATATTAGCTGTAATATTAAGTGTAATATTAGCTGTAATATTAGGTGTAATATTAAGTGTAATATTAGGAGTAATATTAAGTGCCATATTAGGTGTAATATTAAATTAATATTAAGTGTAATATTAGGTGTAATATTAAGTGCAATATTAGCTGTAATATTAGGTGTAATATTAGGACTATAAGTATTGAGTTGTTTGCCTATAACTGTGCTGGAAAATTTGCTTGTTTTTCATCATGTACTTGCATGTTTTGCACCTTTTGTCCTTACAGGGTTTGGGTGTATGAAAGGGTATTTTCACTTATTGGTGACTTGAAGATAATTTGAGGTTCATAATTAGTATGGAAATTGACAGAAAATAACAGGTACAGACATTTTTTAAATTAGTTAATCTTGTTTGCATGGGTTCCACCTCCATGCTAAAATAAGACACAATGATTCATTCATAAATTCTAACTACCTCTCTGTCAATTTCCATATTGCTATTCCAATTACATGTATTGATATAGCTGAACCAGTTCTATTGAAATCTTACTACTGTTCACACTGTGTAATTGGTGTGAGACAGTCTTTAATTTCTACATTTTTCTGCCTGCCTTGCTTCTTTTAGCGAGATGTCACCAGGACAGGAAAATCAATAAATTGACTTCTCTGTGTGATGTGGGAGAAATTAGACAAACACACAATACATGATAGATCAAACTGAGGAATTAGATACAGCACTATTTGATGCAACCAACCGTACTATTGTTCTACTATGACACAAGCAGACAAACAGACAATTGGAAGCTCAATACAGCATAAGATGTGAAATGTGTTTCATGTCAGGCTATCACAACATTAATACATCATGTCAGATGTTTGAACAAATGATAGACCACACTGAAAAATTAACTCCAGCACTATTGTATACACACTCTATAATTCTGCTACATTGTTAGTAATTGATTTAATTAGGTCATTAGGTATGAGCAATGTATTTCAGATTGAGTAAGTTGGCTGTTCGAATCTTGTTCATTCCGCTTTATATTTTTCTGCATGTAACTGGGCTCACCTGCATTCTGAAATTGATTCATCATCCAATCATGATAGTGGACTGGGCTACATGGTCCTTAGCTGAAGGTGGTATGACAGCAAATCGGTGCCAAGGACATGAGTTGACATTACTTCTGAACTTCAACCATTTACTTGAAGTGATTCAGCAAAATCTCAGCCGATTTTATACATCAAACCCAAGGCAACAACAACCCCCACCCCCAATTCAATGTACAAAAAGAAAGTCAGTTTATTGACAAGTATGGCAGTAGATTGGGCTGCTTGGCTCTGAGCTGAGGGTAGTATCACAGTAGATCAGTGTCAAAGATATGAGTTTAAATTAACAAGTACGACAGTAGATTCGGCTGCTTTGTCTTGAGCTGGGGTAGTATGAGTTGCCATTACCAAATAATTAAAGTGATTCAGCGAAATCTCTGCATTTGTTACAATAGAAACAAAGGCAACAACCCTCGTTGTTCGCCGTAGGAAAGGATTTGAATCCTGTCTCTCGGTCAGCTAGGTGCAGAGATGGCTGCCCCTAGGGATTGACAGATCATAAAGAGTAGGTGGGCTTTTGCCAATATTAATGACACAACATAAGATAGCTTTTGTTCACGCAATTAAAGATTTAGTAGGAGTAAAACGTATTGAAAAAACTGCTATATAAATAAATGATGAAGACTTCTTGATCAATCGATTCCAAAACAAGTCAGAAAAACATTAAAAACTCATCCAATACGTTTGATAACTCAAAAGGAATTGAAACAAGAACAAGCAAGATCTGACGACAATCATGAACAAAAAGACTTCGAAATTTATTCAAGAGAATTTTAAATGAGTACAGATTTTACTGTGGCAACAATCAAGATTTGTAAGAATTTTTCAGTGACATTGAAGCATATTTAACAACAATTGTCATTGGAAAAATCCATCAATTTGGTTCTCTTAAAGAACAACTTTACTTGACGATCATATGTATGAAGAGGCCCACTCAAGAAATGGCAAAAAATTGAATACAGAGAATTTGGCAATAGAACAAGAACTACGAACATTATGAACAGATGTGCAATGGTTGATGTCATTGGACGTTTATTGGACATTTTGCACTTCAAATGTACGAAAGTACGGGGTAGATGTTTGATTTGACTGAATATTTAACGTGACATATAGATAAGTAGTAGTCTCTCATACATAACTTTACTTGTCTGGGTTGGAAAAACAAACTTTTGTCAGTATAGAAAATAAGGACAATAAATGTTTCTTTAACGATTTTGAATCAATTTTAAATACCGCCACCAAATCGTCATAGACCATGAAACTAAAGTGAATATATACAGACGTTGGTTTTCACGGGTGCCCTATATAAATACAGTGAATCAAAATATCGAGATAATGGCGAAGCATCCCTGGAAGAGAATTTGATATCCTTGTAAATATGTATGAAATAGTCGAAAACATACATTATGGCAATTAGACTGTCATAAAAGAAAAAGAACAGCATTTTGACACGGTAACCCTAACCCATGACAAGGTAACCCTAACCCTTGACATGGTAATTTTGTGGTAATTCTTTGACACTGAAGGTTTTTATGGATCTGCTACAATTGTTCATGACAAAAATATTTTGTCTAGGAAAATGCACAGTTAATTGAATATTTTGTGCTAATCGCTTCCATCCCTTCTTTAAGTGAAATTTGAAAAAATTTTAAATATTGTGATGAATGCATCAACGTCTATACGATTTTCATTACCAGTTATGTTGTTTAAGATCTCGTAGACCAACTTGGGGTCTATTACAATGTTTTCATTTTTTCCGCTATTTTTTTTTTAAACAGTATAAAAACATCTAGAGAATAATTTATGCTTGACAAATGACCTTTAGACGGTATCAGCAAGCCACAATATCGACCCCATAAAGACAGGTACCTTTATTGTGTTTTTCTACTGTGTGCCGTCAGTTTGTTTCGTGTGACTTAGAAAGCTGAATCACTTTGACATTCAATATTGATAATGCAAAAATTCAGTGACCATGCACAATTAGCTGTCTCACCAACTTTGGACCTTTTTTCTGCCACCAAAGACATGACATGGCTATATATGTATTTTATTATTTTCTCTGCTAGGACTAAAACAACACATAAACAACTTTTTATTAAGAATATCTTGAAAAAGTTTGAGGGAAAATTCCTACCAAAAGGTCTATCATATTTGTAAAAATGATCTTCGTCCACAGTCCACTAAAATTGTTGCTTAAGAGGGAGAGAGAGACAGATGAAAATACTTTCAGCAAAAGCAGACGGACATTTCTTGACCACACGTCACTGGGAGAGGGGATATCAAAACGTTATATGATGCGTTTTAATGAATAACTCTTTACTTTCCAATGATTCAACTAGACTATAGATATATTTTAATGATATCAAGTATTGAACAAACCTTCAAAGGTGTTCTTAATAGATTTTCTTTGTAAAATGAAAAATATATGTAAAACTAAGGCGATAATTAGATATTGTATAATTCCTTTGTTAGGAATATTTAAATAATTTATAATGTGAGAACGTTATGTATATTGTGATATTCCTTTGCTTTCATAATTGTGGAATATAATTCCTGTATATTTGTCCCTGTCTATTGTGGAATATAATTCCAGTATTATAGTCTCTGTCTATTGTGGAATATAATTCCTGTATTATAGTCTCTGTCTTGTCTAGTCTGTATATTTGTCCCTGTCTATTGTGGAATATAATTCCAGTATTATAGTCTCTGTCTATTGTGTAATATAATTCCTGTATTATAGTCTCTGTCTATTGTGTAATATAATTCCTGTATATTAGTCCCTGTCTATTGTGGAATATAATTCCTGTATTATAGTCTCTGTCTTGTCTAGTCTGTATATTAGTCCCTGTCTATTGTGTCTGCTGACAATTTCTTATAAAGGAAATAAGATAGTACAAGCTATTTAATATATAATATTTTACGTTCTTGCCTTCGCAGTATCAAGATATGACAACACACCACACAACTACTAAATATCGTCCTTACAATTTTCGAGTAAATATAAAAAGACCGTGAACCAGTCCAGTGATCATAAATCGTTGTGGTCACGTGCAACGAGCAAGGTTCGTGTTATATACATGTTTATATTTCAGCTGTACATATAGGCAACACACTCAATAGCAGAAGTGCAAAGGGATTACACATGTAGTTTAAGTTAACGTGACCAACAAAACAAATGGCGACAGATTCTTTATTTCAGCCGGAAAGATTCTCACAGATCCTACGATGTCCAATCTGCCTGCAGACATTAACAAGACCGAGGGTGATACCATGCGGACATACGTACTGTACCTCATGTCTACAGTCACATATCAACATCAATCTGACAAACATGGGAACATTAAATGTCAGTTTTCCCTGTGCAATGTGTAGGGCTAATACAGCCCCATCTGACCCCACAGTAGGGGCTGACCAATGGGCAGAATCATTCCCAGTGAATAGTATGGCGGCTTCCCTGCTGGATATTTACATGGGTATTAAAGGAATGAAAGGTTGTGATATCTGCCTGAAAAGACGTAGGCAAACCTCAGCGACTTTCTACTGTCAAGACTGTAATAAATCCATTTGTGATACCTGCAAACAATACCATGATGACATCTCAGTGTGCAATCAGGAGAACAGTTTCAGTTTGAATGAGATAAATAAACCAGCTAATGTCAAGGTAAGGCCGAGTCTAGCTTTCATTGAATTGTGTCCCAAACATCCTGATGAACGGATCAAGTTTATCTGCAGAGATCATCATGTCTTATGTTGTAATACATGTGGCTTTCTACAACACCGTATGTGTGACAATGTCATCACTCTTGAAGACATATTGCAAGCTACAGATGTTCAGATAAACTCAAAAGAAGTGGA